>BPLS01023861.1:0-143943 GCA_019656275.1 Rhododendron kiyosumense
GGTAGTACATAAATACTTTAGCCATAAAAAGTTGGGCTGAGTGGTTAGGCCCATAGCCTGAATATTCATGGGTCTTTGTTTATCAGCCTGGCCTAGTCCAATGACGAACAGGCCCGGATTGACTTTTTCCGGCTTTCCAAATGACTAATTTGGGAGGAGAATTTTTGAGTGCACCACGTGGTTGTACCAGCCGTTCAAACGTATTTTGGATGGTCCATATTTATTCTCTCTTTTTCTCCTCACCCGATAGCTCTCTCGTCTCTTTTTCTTTTCTAAAATTCAGACCGTCCAAAACACGTTGGGATGACGGAGATTGCCGATGAGATACCACGTGTGTGATATCTGCCCGACACCCAAAAACTTATCATTCGGGAGAGTTGCAAAGCTACCTTCTAGTATGATATGATATGATAACAGTATCAAAACCTACCGACATAAAAGATGATATGCGGACTTGGGTACGAAAGTGTGACCACTTTGGGGTACGAAAGCTACCTTGTTGTCAATTTTAATGTTTTACAAGCTACAGAGGACAAAATTGCAAGTGTAATTATAAGAATGGTTCAGATTTTCTTTGATCCAAGTTTTGAACAAAAAAAGATAGTCCAAGTTTTGGATTGGAAGTAAATCAAATATTGATATAATTAATACTTCAAATTTACTCAGATACTCTTACTTGTAGAGGTTCGAATTTGTTCAGAGTCCATAATAGTAGTAATAAAGTAGTAAAGTACTAAACTTACCCACATAAAAGATGACGTGGACTTGACAGTATGAAAGTGGGACCATTTAGGAGGTGTTTTCGGTAGTGAAAAATTTGTAGATTTGCTTTTGTGGTTGAGAAGTAGTTAAGTGTTTCCAATAGTGAATAAGTTGTTGACAGGTTTGTGAGTAGAGTTACTATAGTAAAAACAGTTTTTGTTGACAACTTTTTTGTTAGTGGAAATGAGATGGTAAAATGCTGAAACTTTTTTGTTAGTGAAAACGAGATGGTAAAATACATTAAGTTTTTCGTGTTTTTTGTTAGCGAAAACGGGGCCTTATTGTCAATTTTAACCTTTTACGTATTACAAGCTATAGAGGATGCGCCAATGAGCTTTTAGCTCAGTTGGCATCACCCATCGTCTTTCTTAGTGGAGGTTTACGTCCGAGCTTCATGAAGGGCAGTTGATTGGGGTTCAGGGCTATGAACTAACTTACTAATTTTCCACTAACCTCCACTGATATATACAATAATGGCAAAAAAAATAAAAAATTACTAAGGATGGGGATTGAAAAAAAAAAGCTATAGAGAACAAAATTGCAAGTGTAATTATAGGAAGGGTTCAGGTTTTTTCCAATCTACGTAGAGTCCAAACCTGGATCAAACTTTGGTATAATCAATGGGTTAGATTTGTGTAGAGACTCTTTTAGGTAAAAAGTTTGAATTTGCCCAAGAGACCTTGTGCAAATTTGAACCTTTTATGAGCAAATCCAAGTCATTGACTGCAACAATTGACGATCCAGATTTGGACTGTCTTCTCCAATTCAAATTAAAGATCGGAGAGAATCCAATTCCTCATAAGGAAGGACACTGATTTTGGCATTTCCCATTTTTATAACCACGTTCTTTCTTTAGTTATTTTATGTGTGAATTTACAAGATTAGTCTTCAATATTTGTTTCGATCTCTATTTTTTTTTACCGGCAATAGGTATTGGTATTTACCCTGATTTTGTTGTTTCATTATCCGTTGACAAGGTTGAAATTATTCTCTCTAATTTTTTTTCCTAGATAGTTTTCATGAATAAAAAAAAAGAATCCTATGATTTTTGTAAATTGTTTGTTGTACAATGAAAAAGAGAAGTCTTTTTTTCATCTCTTAAACTTAAATAAGGAAAAAACTAATAGGGGTGCTTTTTACAATTGGAAGAGCAACATTGAAAATTCACATTACAATTACTGGTGTTCTTCTAAATAAGCCATTGGCTTTCCCGCCAAAAATGAGCCAAATAAAGTCACATAAAGACGAAAATAAGCCAATAAGCCAACTTTTTTGTCTTAATTCAAAAAAATTGGATTTCGGTCAAATTTTTTTACTTTTTAGATTCCCCTCATCGTGAGGATGCAATAATCCCCAAAAAATTGACAATAAGCCACGTGATACGAAAAAAATTTGAATAAGGACAAAAAATAAGCCACTTTGGCTTATTTGTCCGAACACCCAAGAAAACTACAATTATAAGAACCTGAAGGTGTGAAAATCAATTACAATAATTACTCAAAGCACATTATTTGCTTGAGTCTGAGTTGCTTAAAAAAAAAAAAAAACAGAAAAAGATAAAAAAAAGAAAAAGAAAAAAAGAGTAGCTCGTAGAGTCACAGGTACTTCAAATTTTAACTCCAGTGGTCAAGGCGTGAGACTTAAGGATTTACTCTCTCGAAAGGTTTCAGGTTCGAAACCTTACAGACATTATCAACTTTTTTGGGGTTAGTTTATATGATTCTTTGCTCCAACTTTAATTGGGCTCCCCCAGCCATTGAGTAATGGGATTAGACTCCAAGAATTAGTTGATGTGCGCATTAATTGATCGAAACACCTGAGTTATCACCGAAGGTAATTCAATTTCATAACCCCTGAGCTTGGCTCATATTTCTTTCAAAATTTGAACTTTTTCTAGAGTAAAATATGCAGGTGGGGATTTCAGAGAAACAATGACACTCCAACGTCACATTAATTTTATCCTAGCAGCTGCAAAAAAAGGTACTAGAAAAAGCAAGGGGTTGTGAGAATCAGGTAAACAATCAATATGTGCACAAAAAGAGGGAAAGCTCAAGCAAAAGGCAACAAGAGTCCTGTGACTGCACTAGTTGAGAGATACTAGTATCATTTTGGCTTTGCTTTGCAATTACTGGCCTTGCATTGACCTTTACTAGGGATGGCGGATTAAATTTTTTGCACTTGCAGATCTGTTACATTCGGGTCCCGTTCTGCTAAGAAAAATAATGTGAAAAACATAATAAATTGAAAAACATAGACAACTTTATAAAATGTCCGAAATAGTGAAAGGGGACAAACAAATAAAACTTGAGGGAGTAACTTTTCTTCGATTGTTGATCTAATAGGAGAGATATTGCGGGCTTCTGTGACTTACCCCTTGCTCAATTCGTCATCGAATTGTTCACTTCTACGGCCAGAGCTCAAAAGAGATAATCTATGCACAAAATTACTTTTAATTGAAAATTATAGTCACGGATCACATTTGTCTTCAAAATAATGGACAACAAGTATCAAATCGAGACTAAACCAACAAATTTGCTGATGATGACAAATGTCATCCAATCATGTGATTATTGACCAATCAAATGTTTTTTTAAAAGTTGTCCCTTCAAAATGATGATTTACTCAGCCGGTTGTCCCGTTCGGCTAAATAAACCAATTGACTTATTTTTTTGTTCTTATTTGTTAATTTTTTGTCAATTTTTTTTTGGAGATTATTGGATCATTATGACGAGATGAATATAAAAAGTAAAAAATTATGACCGAAATCCAATTTTTTTTGAATAAAAACGAAAAAATTGTCTTATTTTTATTTTTATTCAAAAAAAAAAGTTTTCGATCATAATTTTTTACTTTTTCGATTACTTTGTCATGATGATACAATAATTCTCAAAAAATTGACAAAAAACTAACAAATATGAAATTTTTTTGAATAAGAACAAAAAAATAAGTCAATTGGCTTATTTAGTTGACTAATCATATGCATTGAGCAACCTTGAATGGACTGGCCGGCCCCAAATGAGTCATATGAGAAGTTTTGAATTCGAGACCTTTGTTATAAGTAGGAAAGTTGTCGGTAAATCAGTTTAGTGGTTGGCTGACATAAAATTGAAAGTACTGTACCCTAACGGAATGGGAGGAATGGGAGATGTTGCCAGCATTTCCTTTTCCTTGTAGAGCAGTGCGGAGCGATTAATCTGACCGCTTATCTCGATAATCGATGGCTCGAATTTTAACCAAGCAATGAACGGTTCAGATTTCTATGCGCTCAGATTAGATCTGAGCCGTTTGTACCAAGTTGAACAACTGGATAGGCGGCTCTGCACCCGCTTGGCAGGGAGCTGCTTGGCAACATCCCTGATCTAGTTTGATTTTCCATTGCAAATTTGGAAAATGTTTAGATGGTAGTAATAGATTTAAAATTAAACATATTTGGCAGGGGTTAGATGATTTTGGTTTCAAAACTGTAACTCATTTATGCACACAGGTACAATAATAAGTTCTCTGTATAGAGACATAATTTATACCAGTCTAACCTTGATAAATAATAGTAAATAAATCTAAATACCCACCTAGCCAAAATCAAATGTTCCATGAAGATTTAAAAGTTATCCTAGTGGGAAACCGACAAACACTTGAAGAACCCTATGTTTTAAATATTAGTAACCAAACGGAACCAAATAGGCCTGGTTTTTTGATAAGACACTACCCTTTTTTTTTTTATTTTTATAAATTATTGATTTGTGTCGACGAGAGTAACCAAAAAGTAAAAAATTATGATTGAAACTCAATCTTTTTGAATAAAGATAAAAATAAGTCAAAAAATATGGTCTTTTTAGCTTATTTGTCTTTACTCAGAAAAATCGAGTTTGGATAATATTTTTTAACCTTTTCAATTTTTTTAGTCGAGATAAACTAATAATTCACAAAAAAATTAACCTGAAACTGACAACTACGGAAAAGAATTACTAAATAAAGACAAAAAAAAAAAAGGAGTAAGCCAACTGGCCTATTAAGCCAAACCCAAGGCCTTAAAATCTGGAATTGTTAAAACCCTAACAACTAATCCCAATTAAATAACCATCATTTTTAAAATTGAAATAGCATCAATCCCCATCTCTCCGAATCTTGGTTTTCTGTTTTTTCTAAATAAAATTGTTCCTCTCTCCGAATCTTGTTACACTCTTAAAATCGAACTTATTGATTACTAGCCTTGAAGTTAAGAAAATCTGGTTAATCCCACTCCACATACAGTTGATCAGAAATCAAAGTAAAAAACATCATTGACTTGCAACTCTATTCGGGGGGTGATCCTAATAATCTTTGCGCTTCGGGGTGCTAAAAGTAATATACTTTTTTTCGTGGTCCTTCACCAACATTTTGGGGAATAACCCAAGTCCAGTTTTCATTTATTCATTCATTCAGTTCGGTCCAGTTTTAAAACCCTTTCTGCTTCCGACTCAATTGATTAGAAATCAACGCAAAAACATCATTGACTTGTAACTCTATTTGGGATGTGATCCTAATAATCTTTAGGGGTGCTAAAAGTAGTTTTTTTTTTCCGTTCTGTCGTGGTCCTTCGTCAACCTTTTGGGAATAGCTTAGGTCTAGTTTTCGTTCATTCAGTTGGTCCAGTTTTAAAACCCTTTCTGGGATTGCATTAGCGACTCAAACTTGTAGTTTCGCAGATTTCTTAATAGTAATATTCATCTATGAAAAAAATAGTTTTTTTTTTGAATGGCCCTATGAAAAAATTAATTAGTTTGATCAAACATTAATTAGTAGCTTCTTGGACCAATATTCCAAACAGGTTTTGGTTTCAAATCTGTCACCTATTTTTATTCAGAATATATACCTGTACTATCTATCTAACCTTGAGAAATTAATATTAATAATTATCAGTCCAAATACCCAGCTAACCAAATCAAATATTCCAGGGAGGTTTATAAATCTATCCTTAGCTAGTAGGAAATGGACAAAACACTAGAAGAACCCTATGTTTTTTAAAATTTAAATATAAACCAAATGGAACCAAATCTGTAGCAGAAGCCCTAATCACTATTTTAAGTCCAATATTAAAAAGAAGCCATAATATTTAACTCCCAACTAACCATCATTTTTTTAATGCAAAAATAGCTTGGAGATTGGAGTACTCAACCATCCAACATCATCACCTCATAATTATTTTACACTATGGAGTCCAACGGTTCCGATTCATTTCTGCATTTTTTCCTATCAGTTTCTGCACTGTAGTTGGTTTTTCGATGATCTAGTTGCATGAGGTGTTTCTTGTGCACGGCACACGCAGTGCTAGCTCTCTACATGGGGTGCTACAGTGACTTGGTTGGTATTGGTTAGTCTCTATAGAAAGCCTCGTCAATAGTGGAAATACTGTAACAGTTGATTATCGACAACTTGCATGTGTTCTCCGACGTCTTACTGTTTGTTCAATTTATTTATGGTGTTTATCCTTCATTTGTTATGGATGTGTAATTTATCTCATTTGTTTGCAATAGATCTTTTTACAGTTGTATTAAATGGACACAGTGAGTTTAATATCGAAATTGATTTCAATACTCCTCTAATTGATACACACACTTTTTTTTTGTCTTTTAGCGATTGAATTTATGAAACAGTCCCCGCATGCTCACGCCTTTTACAAATTTTAGGGACTATTTTGTAAGTTCACCTGGTAAAAGATAAAAAAAGACTGTTTGTACTCCCTCCGTCCCAATTTACTTGTTACAGTTCTATTCCAACAGGAAAAAAGAATTAGTTATATCTTTAAATTGGTAATGAATTTTATATTCAATATGGATCTTGTTTGATAGATCTCGATTTGTTCTATAATACAATGTTTTCAAAATCGCCTAAAATATTATAAATTACAAGATATAATCAATTGAAAAAATGGCACGAACTCCAAAAAGTGACAAGTAAATTGAGACGGAGAGAGTATCAATTAAAGAAAGTGTAGAAATCAATTTCGTATCGGTATTATATTTCTTCCTCTTCCCATAAAAAAATTCTAATTGTTTGATCATTATTAGCCTTGAAAAGTTGGGAATCTTGTGAAGAGATTGTGGATCCCACTCTATATATACAGTTGTTCAGAAACCAAAGCAAAGGATCATATTGTCTTGTAAATCTATTTTTTTTATCCTCTGACTTGGGTGTGATCCTAAAAAAAAGAGCTTTCCTATGCGCAGAGACAATTCGCAGAGAACCACGCAGAGACAAATGCATTTGGCCTCATTTTGGGTCCCGAAAAAATCTAGAAAAATATCCATAAATTTTTAAATATTATTTTATGGAGCCCTGTAAAAAATCAACTCCAGTGGATATCGATAAGTGTTACTTTTGGATTCGTAGGGGCGAATTGAGTAGTTTCGCCTCTACGAATCCAAAAGTAATACTTATCGACATCCACTGGAGTTGATTTTTTACAGGGCTCCATAAAATAATATTCAAAAATTTATGGATATTTTTCTAGATTTTTTCAGGATCCGAAAGGGGGCCAAACGCATTTGTCTCTGCGTGGATCTCTGCAGATTGTCTCTGCTGAAAGTATTTTTGTAAAAATATTTACACTTTCGAGGTGTTAAAATTAAGTATTTTTTTGTCGTGATCCTTCGGCAACCAGTTTTGGACTAGAGTTTTCATTCAGCTCAAGTTTTGGGACTAGAGTTTAATCCTTTTTCGAAAGAGATGTAAATTTGACATTCTACTTGTGGTTGAAATTGAAGTGTGAAAATCAATTTCCTTTTTGAAACTACAATTATGATTCAAACCTTCCGTTTATAGATTGTTTAAAAGAATCCAACTACGAAAAAATATTAATAGCCATGCTAAAGATTCACTTCAATATAGAGTAATATAAAATGGGGCGTGGCGAATATGAATTTAAACTTGAACCATCGATTATTTTTTTTAGTAATGGGATTTGTCCACACATTTTTGCACACATGTATTTTTGTCGGAGTTACAAAATGACGATTCGTATTGTGGTTGTAGTACTAAGGCCCCGTTTCGGAAAGAGAAATAAGTATTTATTTTTTAAGAAGGTAATTTCAAACTCAAAAATTAAGTGCTTACTCAAATAATTTTTCTATAAATATAAATCATGTTTGATAAATCTCATTGAGATCTTTTAAACGGTGCAAAAAAAATTGAAAATTTATTTTTCATTTACATTATTTTTGAGTTTGAAAATATGAAATAAGTATTTATTTTTTAAAAAGGTGTTCTGAAACGGGACCTAAAAAAAGACCAAAACCAATCAGGCAGTCACCACACATATCATGTTCCAAACAGAATTGTGGGCTTTTCGTGATGGCCTGAGGCTCCGTTGCATTTTTTTAAGAAGGCAATTTCAAGTTCAAAAATAATAAGTTTAATGAAATTTAAAAATATGTAATATAGATGTTGTTTGAAAGATTTCATTGAAATCTTTTATGCGGTGTAAAAAAAATTAAAAAACAAATTTTTATTTATATTATTTTTGAATTTAAAAATATAAAATAAATGCTTATTTTTTAAGAAGGTATTATGAAACTGACTTTGAATATAGCATTTCAAAGAGACATGACGGGTAATATCACAGTTGAATCAGATATTGTAAACATCATTCGCATGCTCACCGCCCCGTTAAGGCGATAAGGATTACGGAGCTCTTAGTGGAGTACTATGGTTTCCGATTGTAGTCCTCCTTGCCAATTTGAGCACGACACGCACACCGAAAACCAAAATGAATGTGCGGAATGATGGCAAAATTTGCAAGTGAAGCCAATTTCTTACTCTTTTTATTTTTATTTTTTATACCGGTGCTCCTAGTTTAATTTCATCTCAATTGTTTGAAGATTGTAACGGGTTCAGTAGTCATGGGCCTCGTTTTATTCGCGGATTAACTGCCTGAGATAGGATTAACTGTTTCTAATTTCAAGTAATCCCACTTTTGATTTTCAAAATGACTGTCGCGATTATCAATCTCGGTATTAATTTTATTTCTATATGGGAGTACTAAATAATCCTAGGAGAGATGGGATTAGATAAGATTAACAAAAAAAGAATTGTTTTCAAAGAAAATCGGATGATATTAGGATTGTTCTAGTAATTGATTTTTCACCTTTTAAAAAAAATATTTTTGAAACCCACCCCCCGCCCCCCACTTTCATGGTACTTTCCCTACCACAACGGCGCGCACACACACGTCACACAGTACTCACTTCCTGAACCCTACCACAACGGCACACACACACACGTCACACAGTACTCACTTCCTGAACTGTGAACCCCACCTTCCCTTCCCTTCCCTCTCTCCCTTTCGAATCCAATTGGGCACTCTGCAACACAAATTTAACCCAATAGTCAATTGCACCCCTTCATTAATTACAGCACCGCTAAAATCTCACCATTATTCAACTCATTTTCATTCGTCCCCCATCACTACCATTTTACTGTCGCGATTAAACAAACAAGATCGAACCAGTCCAGTCCTTTTCTTTGTTTTTAGAAAAAAAAACAGTACAAGATGTTTTTTTAAACGGCAGAAAACAATATAGATGTTAGATACAGAGGATTAGGTCAAGATTCACCTGCCATTTTTATGATCTTTTTCCTCCTGGATCTGGTCTCTAGAGAGCTCACATATGCTGGTTTACTCTCCTACTGGTAATTTTGCTGAGTTTCGGGCTATAAAATTTTAGTAAATTGTTTTTGGGTTTTTTCAATTTCTCTTGGTTTTTGGCTGTTCTTTGGTTTAGGTTCTTGTTCAATTCTAGGCTGTGAATTGTTCTGCATTCCTTTTCTCATCTGGGTTTCTCAGCTTCTGTTGTTTTGTTGGCCTCTCTTTGCTTTGGGTTTTGGTGAATTCTTTTGTTATGAATTCTTCTGGGTTCAGTTTCTCGCCTGGGTTTTTCAAATTTTCTTGGTTTTTGGCTGTTCTTTATTTGGTGTTTTGGTGAATTCTAGGTTATGAATTGTTCTGCATTCCATTGCTCATCTGGGTCTATCAGTTTCTGGCATTTATTTGATTTGGGTTTTGTTTTTGTGTCAATAATTCTTGTTTATGAATTCCTTTTCTCATCTGGTTTTCTCAATGCGTCATGATTTTATTCACCAAAAAAAAAAAAGGGTCTCATGAATTTTTGGCTTATCTTTGATTTCGATTACGAACAGACGCTAGAGGAGATAGACTAAGGCTGATCAGAGTTGGGAGATACCGTTTGTTTGCTGAGAAACTAGCCTAGAATTCAGCCTATTCAGGTATCGTAGTTTTGAAGTTTCAATGCAAAAACAAAGTTATTTCTTAATCTGTGTTTCACGCTTTTATTTTTATGGTGTTAAATCTACATATCAAATCCATCACTTGCATGTTTAACTTTTTGTTAATCTCTATCTGTTACTGGGCTTTCTATCCGTAATAATGTTCTTATTCTTGGCCCTAGGAGGAAAGATCCATCACTTGCAAAATTACCATAGCATTGCTCTCTCTCTCTCTCTCTCTCTCTCTCTCTCTCTCTCCATTTTGTTGTTTTCTTCAAAATGTTACAGAAATTACTGGGAAATACACTTGAAACACTCTTTGAATTTTGAACTGGAGAATGATAACGTTCACTTAGTATTTAACTTCACATATTTTGTTTCCCTTTGGCGGCAACTGATTCCTAGTTTTGGTTTGGCTTTCAGTGACACTAAAGATGAAGAAAGAAATAATTTGTCTGTTTGCTGTCCATCATTAAAAATTATTCATTAGAATACGACTATTTTATGAAAGTTTTAGTTAGATCTTTGGATTTAGCTTTTGTACCATTAGCAGCATTTGAGTTATTCAATGGAATTCTTCACAGAACAATATGCCTCAAGACCGTCTCAGATCATTTGTCAAGTGTGATGATCCAAAAGGTGTGGTTGAATGTGGGACAATCAGAAAATCCAAAAGCAATCCTAAAAGGTTAGAAGAAAAAGCCGAAAGTCGAAAAATGCCTAAGAATTCGAATTCTTCTTCCTCCTCTGCATATCAGGAAGCAGGAAAGGAAATGGTACCTGAAAAAGACACAGAAGATAACCCATCTTCCTTTCAGCTCCTGGAGGTGTCTAAAGGGGCCCAGAAGTTGAACCAAGTAATAGATTCATGGTCGAAAGGGATGAATTTTGATGGCAACTCCAAAGAAATTGCGAAAGATTTGTTGAAAGGGGCTCTTGATTTGCAAGAGTCTTTGATCATGCTTGGGAAGCTACAAGAAGCATCTCAATATATGGCTAAGTTGAAGAAAAAGCAGAAAGAGAGATCCAAGGGCGAGAAAATTGATCAAGTAGGGATGGAGAGAACGAAATCCCTTCGCTTCACAGAGCGTAATAATGATTTGGAATTTCAGAAGCCGAGATTTTCTGATTATGGGTGTTCAAGAGATTTTTTTGAGCAGAGAGAGAAGTCCATGGGGGAAAGGGTTTTTGAAGTTGGGAGTGAAAGAACGAATTCCCATCGCTTCCTAGATCATAATCATGAAACGGGATTTCAGAAGCTGAGAGTTTCTGATTATGGGTATTCAAGTGATTGTTTCAAACAGAAAGAGAAATCCACTGGAGAAAGGATTCATGAAATGGAGATAGAAAGAATGGATTCCCATCACTTTATAGATCGAAGTTATCGAAAAGGGTTTCACAAGCCAAAGCGCTCTGTTGATGAGAAATCTGGCGAGGAGAGAATTCACAAAGTGGGGATTGAAAGAACAAATTCCCATTACTTCATGGATCATAATTGTCAAACAGGCTTTCAGAAGCCGAGACTTTCTGCTGATGAGTTACCCAGGGGAGAATTTTTTCATGATGTGGGGATTAAAAGATCAAATTCCCATCACATTGGAGATCGCAATGACCAAACGGTATTACAAATGCCTAGACTTTCTGCTGATGGGTATTCAAGGGATTGTTTTGGCGAACTAAGGACAGTAATCAGAGACAGCCTTGCTAGGCAAAATCTTCTCCCGTCCAGTTGCATCGAGGAAAGGGATTTCTGCCAAAAAAGAGCTCCAGACTCAGCTCCTGGTATTGCCTCCACTAGCTCAAGCCAATCCTCAATGGGAAACTCCCATGAGTTTGCCTCTTCTAACAGTTCTCTCTCATCAAAGGCTCCAAACAAGCCAAAAGGCTCAAATTTGATTGCCAAGCTTATGGGTATTGAAGAATTTCCCAGGAAATGGTTAGAACATGAGAAGATTTCCAGTTCGAGAAGAGCTGTGTTCGATACTGACATGCCTAAGGCAAGGAAGCCCCAGTCAGCTGCTTATATGGTGGATACAGAACAGGTGAAACTGAAAGAAATAGTTGAAACTGTGCACTTCAAAGGGCTTCTGAAAAGCAATGCTGCTGAAGGGTTAGGGCTTCAATACCGCCATTCTAATGTCTCTGACTCCAAAAAGAGGTTCAGTGAAGATGCCCCACCGATTGTTGTTATGAGACCTTGGCGTATTTCAAGTGCAGAGGAAAGAGAGCCTCGTGTGCAAAAGCTTATTCGGGAGATTGAAGCTCTTGATATGTCCGATAGCCAAGGTGGTTCAAATTCTGTTGAGATCTGTGGAAGAGTTAAAAAGGGAGATGAAACTCCAACCAAAAGGATTAGTCAAGAAGGGGATAAAGGCTCAAAAGTGGTACGAGCTAAACCTGAAGAAATATCAGTCAAGACTAAGGGCAAGTTGTCTTCTAATAAGTCGAACCCGTCTGTAGCAGTAAATCAGCAACAAAGGAAGAGGGAAATTGAGAAGAGAGTTGATAAGGTGCAAAAGGTGGCCCCTTGCAGGAAGAAACCGGAAGAAGTGGAGAATGTAAAATCTAAAGGCGCTATCAAGTGGCAGGATGAAGCCAAAGTGACCTCCCCGAAAGAAAGAAGACCTGAGGTGGGATCGATCATTGCAAAGAGTTGTGTGGCCCAACAAAAATATACCTCTTCAAGCGTCATTTCTAAACATGCAAAACCAGCTGGACCCCAGAACATTGGTGATCGAAAAAAGAATCGCAATAATGAGAGGCCAGTCAAGGCACCCTTGGCAGCTGATTTTGTTGTGAGTCCTCCTGATATTCCGTCTTTAATGTTCTGTTTAACTCTGATTAATATGCGGATAAAATTGTTTTAATTTACTTACTTTATAGATTATAGCCCATATGGTAAGGCAATTCCATGTTCAAAAAAGAATAGCCTTTAGAATCATCACGAAATTATGGATCGTTTTGGAGCGAAGATTGATCTGTGTCAATGCAGGTGGAAAATGAAAGCGTAGGATGCAAATATGGAGACAAGCTGATGGATATTAGTTGTGAAAATGAAGCTGATACAACAATAATCTACCCCACAGCTGCAGATCAACTTCTCACTAACGAAGGGACAGATGCCTCTGAAATTCAGATTGACGGTATGGCACATTCTTATTAACAGTATCATTGAAATTGATACCTATTACTATTTCCATCACTTTTGCCACCACTCTAGAGAAAAAGGCGCACTTCAGGTTGTGCTTGGATCACGAATTTGTGAAGGAATTTGCTAAGGAAAAGAAAAACGATGTTGAACGAAGCACATAACTCAGCTTCTTCGCTTTACTTTTTTCTTCTGTTTCCGTGTAGTCCTCCACAAATCCATAATCCATAATCCAAAACATGGTCGTAGTTTTTTCTGATGCAGCAGATGGAAACCATAAAAGAACAAACATATGCAAGAAGTAGAATGACTCATAGTGGGGATCTATCAATAAGTATATTGAGATTATAACACCTATTTGGACGTCCAGAATATTTTGATATTTTCATCTGCAGCTGGTGTATTTTTAACAGACTTATTTTCTGTTAATTGCAGAACAATGTGATAGCAGCCAGAATTTTCCCTACGATATTCTACCGCAGACTACCCAACACGAAAGCTTCAACGAATCGGCTGAAGAAACCAAGCACGGCATAAGTCAGAAGGTAACTGAGACGATAGGCTTCAGAACAGAAATCAATGCAGAAGACTTGATCTTGAGCAGTCCATCATTCCTCAGTTATGCAGAGGAACTCAATGATATCAACTCTAACAATGCCATACATTTGAAGCCAACTAGCTTAAACAACCACGAAACCAATGAGAGGAGACTCTTGATGGACTGTGCACAGTGCCGGCCCCAACATTTAGGTTGCCCTACCCCAACTTCAAGCTTTGTTGCCCATTTACAATTAAATCATACAAAATAAAAAATATATAAATACAAGTACAAAAAAAATCAAAATTACATTGTTATTTTAGCTTGAATAACATAAAAAAAATCAACATCAAAATGTAAACCCTGGTTATAGTGTTTTATGATTAGCAAGATCCGATTCAAAGAAAATAAATTCTTCTTACATTTTTTGAAGCAAAATTTTCAATTGAGTTATTGTACTTTACTTATCCAAGAACTCGGGACCTTTTCCGCTAACTTTTGCTTTTTGGGCTTTTTAGTCGATATATGTGAGGAGAATGACATGTCTTGAAAAGCGTAAAAAGTTTTAAAAAGCCCCAAATGCCCAAAAATATTTTTAGTGGAACGACGTCTCATTTTCAATTGAGATCATAGCCAATCTCTTTAATCTCTTTTGCAAAATGGTAGTTTGAAAGTAAAAATAAAAACAGTATTACTTTGCTCGATTTGTGACTTTTTTTAAATAAAATGTAAAAATATATCACTTATACATTACTGTTATGTTTGTTAAATCAAAAATTTCCAGCAAAGTTTATTTTTCACAATATTATGCATTGGGAGAGAGAGCAAAATGAGTTGGATCAAAAGTGGAGTAATTTGATTTTTCGCAATATTGGGAGGGAAAACAAATCAAAAGTGGGGAAAAAAAATTAAAGGGGCGCGATAGGGCCTAGAATCGAACTCAGTCCGCCTGAATTTATAAAAGGCTACATAACCACTGCACCAATGGCAATCGCCTATCATAAGGTAGGAAACTTTATTTTTTATATATATATATATATATATATATATATATATTACTTAAATTTTTTTTTTTTGGATGCCCCAGCTTGGGGGGTTGCCCAAGCCCGAGAACTTGCGGGGCTTACCCCAGGGCCGGCCCTGACTGTGCAAACGAACTCTTGCAATATAGAATCCTAAGGTGAAAACAACCGGTACATCCATTGTTACTCATTCCCGTGAGCTGTTCAAAATCCACTACTTCCGTATCTCAATTGGCGGAGGAAGTGAGCGATGGAGTTGAGAATCTGAGAAGCTACCGTAAGAATTTCGGAGAGAAATTTCCCAAGGATAGTCTATTTTAAGTTGTGGAGAGAGACCTGAGGTGCCGGGGAGTGGTTAGTGGGGGATGGGACTTGGGTTGGAAGCATTCATTTACGGCGGATGAAGTAGAGGAAGCCGTCGGTGACGTAGAGAAGCTAGTTTTCAGTTAGTTGCTAGAGGATATGTTCGTAGATTTTATCCTTTAGCAATTCATGTGTTTCCAAGGGTCTTGTTTAGAGAAAGTCTACAATACACACCCCTTAAAAGGACGTACCATATGCACCTATTTTATGGTTCATTCATAATATTTTAGTATGTTTCGTAACTTTTGTTCTAGAATTTATAACTTTTCAGCAGTACAATTCGTAACATTTTCATAATGATTCATAACATTTTGGTGTATTTCGTAACCTTTACACGATTCGTAACTTTTTACCAATACAATTCGTAACATTTGCTCTATAATTTATAACATTTTAGGGGGTGCATATGATACACACCCAAATAAGGGGTGTGTATTGTAGACTTTTCCTCTTGTTTATGAGCTTTTAGAGGCTGGTTAATGATGTTTTCTGTACACAAGGATACTATAGTGAGTAGGGGAAGTTATTGTTAAGAAACTAGAGTCCCACATTGCTTGGGAGTGGAATGGGTGATCACTTAGTAACATTTGGGACCTCTCCACTCATTGCCAATTGGTTTTGAGATGGATATAAAGTTTCTACATGGTATCAGAGCGGGGCCCGTTCCACTCCCACATTTTATAAAAAATTCGCAATCCACACCCTACGATGATAGACCAGCAAAAAGGCTGCACGACGATAGGACCCAAAAAGTGGCCACACGTGACAGACCTCAAACGCGGCTGCACGTGAGGGGGGATGTTAAGAAACTAGAGTCCCCCACATTGCTTGGGAGTTGAATGGGTGATCACTTAATAATATTTGGGACCTCTCCACTCATTGCCAATTAGTTTTGAGATGGATACAAAGTTTCTACAATTATTATTGATTGTGCTTGGGTTGTGCCCCCTTAAAACATTCTTCAATGCAATTTCTCCATTTCTGATAATAAAGAACAAAAAATGTGGTGCAGAGAGGGAGATTAGAAGTGTAATGTCAAGTTATGGAATAATGGGATTAATGTCTCATATCAGGGAATTAATCTCAAGGCATGTTTGATTTCCAGATTATAGGGGATTTGGTCCTTGGGGAACATGTAGTCCTCTTTTTTCTTTTCTTTTTCTGTCAATCGATTGAAGATATTCTTTACATTATGTATGAATTGCAAAGTACCGATTCACGTACGACACTACATCAATTGTGAGCTTACGAGATAATCAAGCCAATAACTCAACCAATACAAGAAATAAGCCCATAATAGAAAAGAAACAGAGAAAGAAAGGAAAAGCCAATCTAAGAGAAGAACACCCACACGAAGATGGGAAGATTCGAACTCATGACTTTCTAGTGAGTTGTAAGAGTTCTGGCTAAATGAGATAGTTCCAGTTTGTTAACATGTAGTCCTGGATAAGCTAATTTGGCTTTTGTTGCATAACTTATGTATCTTGTGTGAGGTATAAAGATGAGGCTGAATTAGGTCTGTTTGAGACTATTTGTCCATTTAGGCTTCATTCCGCTAAGGTTTTTACTTTTTAAGTACTTATTTCCTATTTTATGAGACATGTTATTCTCTCACAATACATTATTTTCTTAGCGGAACGGGACCTTAGTATGCTATATGGGGTATTGTTTAATACAACTGTGGACGGCAGATGTGGAAAATTATTCCTGTTAGGTGGGGTTGCTTTGGTACTCTACATATGTAGTTCAAATTGATTTTGGCACTCCACTTTTAGCCATTAATACTTCATTTTTGTTTTTTTTTTTCTATTTGAAATTACAAAAATATCCTTCTATATGTGAGAAAGTGGATGAGTACTAACAAAATAAAGGTTACTTTGGTAATTTCACCGCATATGTGGTGCAGTGACCATCCATTGCACGTCTATTGGACCCCACAATTAAAATATAGAAAAATATTCATAAATTTTACAATAATATTTTATGGAACCTTGTAAAAACAGCTCCAAGGAAATAGGTAGATATGCTTTTTGAATTTATAGAGCCAAAAATTGCGAAACTACGCAGTTTCGTTCCTACAAATCCAAAAAAATATACTTATTGATATCCGTTTGAGCTGATTTTTTACAATACCCCATGAAATATTATTTTCAAATTTATGATTATTTTTCTGTATTTTTTAGAGTCCGGAATAAGCCCCAATAAATGTGCGATAGACCGGTCACCGCATTCTATGCAGTGTACCTAGACTTTCTGACTGCGAAAATAACTTTAAAGAAAGGAATTGATTCATCCTCTTTAACCAATGATAGAGAAAGAGAAAGAGAAAGAGAAAGAGACCACTAGCAAGCAAGACTCCATACAAGGGAGGAAAAAGAGAATACGCAGGTTCATGAGAGATTTTGCTGGTTGTGGGGTCTTGCAATAATTGAATGAAGAAAGCAATGAGAAAAGAATAATGGAGGGGCCTCCTCCTAGAAATTTTTCTCAATGGAGAGAGAGAGAGAGAGTCAATAAAGCAATGGGAAAAGAACAATGGGACACAAAGCGAATAAGTTCGAGCAAGCTTCACAAAATTTATTTAGAACAATAGCAGATTTTTTTTAAAAAAAAAAACATTGGAAAATTATTTACGCCCATATAACTTCGTCCATCAAACATTTCTTTTAATTCTATCACTTGCTTGTCTAATTTATTTTTGAATATTTTAATAACCATCCGCTTATGATTGTATGCATCAATAAAAATCCACGGCAAAATTTAATGTTTTATCTTTTGGAAAAAATTTAAATGCACAAAATTGTATGCATCTACATTTTTATAATACAAAAATTTTTGTAATTGCCGAAATTGAACGAAATATCTACGATAATGTTTTTATTACTGTTTTTGTTATTCTGCTGGCTTTGTCTATGTGCCATCATACATCCAAATGTTGTGCCTAGATTCAATTGAAATGGGGCACAAAGCGAGACTGAGGTCCTGTTCCGTTAAATTTTTTTTAAGTACTTATTTTTTGTTTTGTGAGACAGGTCATTTTTTTCATTATACATCATCTTTAATTCAAAAGATAATTAAAACAAGTACTTATTTTTCTTAGTGGAATGGGGCCTGAAACAAAGTGTGCAATTTTGGCATTTTTGTACTAATTGCGACAATTTGTGTCAAGGTTCTGAATACCATACCGGCTAAAGTACCGGTTTTCTTACTAGTACGGTACCTACCGGTACCGATGAGATACTGGGTACCGTTTCGGATTGATCGCTATTAGTGTTATTTTCCTGCCTAAAAAGAATTTATAGTTTTAAAACAAAAGAATAAAAAATATTCTGGGATTTGTCCGGTATTTGCTTGGTACCGTCCGGTATTGACCGGTATTGTCCGGTACTTGAAGAAAAAAATAAATTTAAAAGTAGTCCGGTACTATCCGGTATTGGCCGGTACTGACTGGTATCTCCGGTATCTTTGATACCTTCCGGTTTTGGCCAGTACTAACCGGTATTTGATCCGAAACAAAATTAGAGATGTAGGATGCCGAATATGGACCGGCTGGTACATAGCAGTCCGTTCCGGCCGGTACGATACGCGGATTCATAACCTTGGTACAGAGTGGTTCATTTCTGGAGAAGGACAAGCTCTGTCTCCATTATGCGAAAGCAGTCCCGTGATCAAATTAAATGAAATGCAAGAGTAATATAGGAAATGGTTTTATTTTTTGAAGCCTTACTTTTTGGGGCGGCTACCAGTCCGGCAATGGACAGGTGGTCAAGGCCGAGATTTCGGGATTTGTTCCTTTTTAAGGTTTTAGGTTTGAAATTTCTTAGGTAGTATTAACTCCTTTGGAACCAGTCTATACAGAACTTTTCTACAGCGTTAATTGGGCTCCCCGCAATAGCAATGAGGTTGAGCCCTCAGAATTTATCGAAGTGTATGTAAATTGGCCCGAACGCTTATTACCTCCCAAAAAAGGGGCTTCTTCCAAGCCGGCCGCGTTTTGTCTTCCTTTAGTTGTCTAAAGACTCTAAACCCACCTCGAGTCAATCCCTACCTGCATAAGCCTTGTTTTAAGTGATCTGTCCAAAATATCCCCGCTCTCATCTTCACCTGTTCCCTACTTCCCTTCAACGAACTTGCTGACCTCTCCCCCAAAACAATGAAGGCTTTATTTGGTTGGGAGTTTAGTTTAGTTTAGTTTTGATAGTGGGTGGAGAGAGAAATATGGTAATAATTGAAGAGAGAGGTAATGATTGGAGAGAGATAGAGAGAAATGAGAAAGCAATAATTAAAAAAATAGGGTAATGATTGAAGAAAGAAATAGGGTAATGATTGGAAAATAAAACTAAAACTAAAATGAAATGGCAACCGAACACTACCGAAGTCCTTCTTGTCGATCTTCGACAACCGCGAGTACTGACCGTCATTGTCGTGGTCTAGCCCTGAGGGAACTTCGAAGTCGTCGTAGTTCTTGATCCCAATCTCACCGAAGTCAAAGTCCCTGGCTGTGGATTCACCGTTGATTGATGAACCGAGATGTTTTGGCCCCACCTTGACAGCCCTTTTTCTATGTTTACACACACAGAGAGAGACAGAGGTTCTCAGTTTTTTGCGGTTCAAGATCTGAAAATCAAATGCTGTGTTTGGATTTAGATTTGAAATTTTTTTTGAAAAATAGTAGGGGTAATAAGGTGGTGTTCCGTTTTTTCAAAAAGTTCTTTTTTTTTTTCAAACGAAGGTAATTTCAAACTCAAATTTAATGAAAATGAAAAATATTTTTTTAATTTTTTTTGCACCTTTTTAAAGATTTTAATGAGATTTATCAAACAATATCCATATTAGTAGGAAAATTATTTACGTAAATACATGATTTTTGAGCTTGGAATTTGAAAAAACGAACTTTTTTAAAAGGAAGAGAAACTGGAACAGCCCCTAAGTGGAGAGAGATAAAGAGAGAAATGTTGAAAATAGGAAGAATCTAGGGGGTATTTTTTTAAAAACACTTTTTGAAAACCAAAGAGAACAAAGGCTATTGTCAACGGTTTTCGACGAAGCAATTTGTTGAAGACAATTTTCAATTCGTGCCTTATTTTGGAGTACGAGTATCAATGCTGGGGTAGATTTTCGTCTTAATTTGTTAGGTCGAAATCTCGAATTTGCAATTTGTCTCTGGTGGTTGTTGTTGTTGTTGTTTTTTTTTTTTTCTGGATATTTCTAGATATCTTAGAGAGAGATGAAGAGAAGAGAGTTTGGCCAAGTTCTGTTGGCCATAGAAAGCAAAGAAGAATTTGGGTGTGAATTGTGTTTGTTAATTCTTAATTTGGAAATGTGAAAAGTGTAGTTGGGATGCGAATTCTTCTTAATTTTGAGGTGTGAATTCTTCGTTTGGGTGAAAATTGTGTCTTTTTTGAATGTATGAATTCTTCATTTAGGTGCGAATTGTGTCTTTTTTCAAAGATTTGAATTATGGTAGTGTGAATAGTGCAAAAGGGTGTGAATTCTTAGAGGTTTGAATTGTTCAGAGATGTGTGAATTTTGGGGTGTAAAAAGTGACAAGGGCAATATAGTAAAAAAAATCTTTAAAAAGGATCTTGACAGGGCTAATTGACAAAACAGCACGGAACCGCATCCAAAAAATTGGGACCGCCTATCATTTCCCGAAAGAATTTCTCCCAAGGTTATGAATCTCGTTTTGTACCGGCCGGAACGTACCGGAATTGTGAGAAACCGGCAAGTTGACCATTGATACTGTTTCGGCGCCAATATAGGTGCTTACCGGTCGGTACCGGAAAATTTGGTGAATCTTGGCCGAGATGTCGTTACCGGGAATTTCGGCCGGTATTTTGCAAAGCTGCCGTTTGTAATTTCATTCGGTTCCAGCGAGTTCCAGCCTTACCAGCGAGTCCCAACGTTACATACCAAAGTGAAAATAGGAGAAATAAAAGAAAAACAGAAAAAAGGAGAAGAAGACGTAAAGTTATGGAGAACAAATGGAAGAGGAAAAGTAGTTTTGGAATCGATTTCTGTTCAGATCTAGTCTTCTAGAGACATTCCAATGAACTTCTCCGTCTTCTTCACGCCTCTTCACTTTTCAGTCGGTTCCTAACTTCCTGCCAAAGTTTTTGGTTTTGTGGTGCAGCGATGGAGTGAGTGCGTAAGTAAAGCAATACTAACAGCTGTATAGTAGAAGCAGGTGGTGTGCAGCTGTATCTCAGCTGTACAAAGTGTTTTTCTTTTCTTTTCTTTTTTTTGGATTTGAAAGGAAAATAATGAATTTATCAATTATGTGGATTTTGTTGTCTTAATACATGTACTTTATGATGAATTGTATGGTATTGGGAATTTTTTTGAGTTATAATTATATATAATTATTATATATATTATAATTGCGGCAAATCCGAAACGGTACCCGGTATCTGACAGGTATAGATACGTACCGTACCAATAAGAAAACCGGTACCCTGTTTGAAACGGTATTCAGAACCTTGATTTCCCCAGTCGAAGGCCCAAATCAATTGTTTTCCCCAATTTTAAGATCCGTCTCATAGGTATTGCTTGTTTTACAAGTGTACAACAACTTGTGTTGGATCTGTTTTCCGGTCTCACACAAATGATAGGACCATTCAATTTGATTAAAATATTTCTTAAGAATCTCTATAAAAAAAACTGTCTTAGTCGAATGTCGGTAGGTGTTTGACCAATTTGTTCACTTTGTGATCCTTGAAAATTGAAGAAATTAATCAAATCATAGTTGAAATTTGAACTTATTTTTTTGACAAGAACTCTTTAAAAGTATTTTAAACAAATTAAATGAATTTTAGTATTTGTACGATACCCGAAGCGGATTCTTAAAAAAAACGGTCTACATCTGGTGTAACTGGCATGCACAAATGCCTTCCACGAAAATTCTTTCCTATGTGAAATCAAACATCAAAGACCAAGAATTTCTCATTAAAGTCTTGTCCACACAGACTTTATCATTAGTTTTCTTTCTGCCTTTATCACTTGCCTGGAAGTTCCCAAGCTGGAGAGATAGCGAGAGAGAGAGAGACCCGTTTGTCACTCCAATTCTGAACGACCATTTTCCCCATTGTTTATGCACGAGATCCAACAATCTTCACTTCCTTCTACATCTCTCATCTCTGTCGAAACTCTTGAATTGGTTCTACAAACATTGGGAACGAACTTCCTAATCTTTTGTGGGCGAACTCCCGAATCTTTCGGTTAGTATCCTGATATGCAATTCTTTTTGTTCATGGTATGAATATTTTCTTTGTTTATGGTAGCAAATTCTTGGCTTGTTAGTTATGCATTTTTATAATATTAGTTATGCATTCTTTTTGCTAAGTTACGAATGGCGGTGTACGTGAATTTTGCTGCTGGCTTTGGTGTTTATTTTGGTCATAATCTTGTCTTTTGTTGTGCTAAGAAACCGCCCACAGTGGCTTGATCATCCACTGAAGCTGAATATAACGTCATGGGGCTAACACAGCTGCATACTTGGTTTGGATTCAGCGGTTACTTTTTGAACTATATGTTCCTGTGACTCCTAGTGTTCTATGGTGTGATCACTGTTCAGCCGTTGCTGGGCTTCTAACCTTGTTAAATAGTGGCCAACTCATCAATCCACGTGAATATGGATCGGATCAGTGTCGGCCCCGACATTTGGGTTGCCCTAACTCAATCTTTTGTTTTGTTGCCCACTTACTATTAAGGCCCCGTTCCAGAACGTAAAACAAGTCCTTATTTTTTAAGAAGGCAATTTCAAGCTCAAAAATAATGAGCTTATTGAAATCTAAAAATATGCAATATGGATCTTGTTTGAATGATCTCGATGAGATCTTTTATACGGTGCAAAAAAAATCAAAAAATTATTTTTTATTTATACTATTTTAAAGTTTGAAAATGTGAAATAAGTACTTAGTTTTTAAGAAAGTATTCTGGAACGGAGCCTAAGTCATACAAAATAAAATATATATATACAAGTTCAAAAAAGAAATTTCAAAATTACATTGTTCTTATAACATTAAAAAAATCAACATCAAAATGTTAACCTCGATTATAGTACTTTATGTTTAGCATGATCCGATTCAAAGAAAACAACTTTTCATTGCATTTTTTGAAGCAATATTTTTAATTGAGTCATCATACTTCACTTATCCAAGAACTCGGGGCATGTTCAGCTCACATTTTTTGGGCTTTTTAATTGATATATGTGAGGAGAATGGTCTGTCTCGAAAAAGATAAAAAGTTTAAAAAAAGAGAGCGCAAAATGCCAAAAATGCTCTTAGTTTAACGGCGCCACATTTTCAATTGAGACCTTAGCCAATTTGTTTAATCTTTCTTGCAAAATGGTAGTTCAAAGGTAAAAATAAAAACCGTGGTAGCTCGCTCAGTTTATTTTAACTATAACTTTTTTTTAATCAAATGTAAGAATATATCACTTATACATCACTCTTGTGTTTGTTAAATCGAAAATTTCGAACAAAGTAATTTGTTTTCCGCAATATTGTGGACTGAGAGGAAAATAAAAAAAAGGTAGAATAAAAATGTAGAAATAAAGATGATTTCATACTATTGTGAATTGGAAAGAAAACAAAAAGTTGGAAAAAATGAAGAAATAAAGGTAAAAAGGCCCGGCTGAGAGACCTCCGGGGAATCGAACTCGCCACGCGTGGAACTTTTGCAACTTGTTGTGACAAGCAACACAAACTTGCCAAGCAACAAACTTGTAACAATGTACAAACTTTTTTAAATTTATATCTAACTTTAGTTTTTTTTTTTTTTTTGCCTGCCCCAGCCCGGGGGTTGCCCGACCCCGAAGGCTTGCGGGGCTTACCCCGGAGCCGGCCCTGGATCGAGTTGACCAATTAGAGTGATTTGTGTTTCTTCTAACCTTGTTATATATTGGATTCTTTCTCTGTTGCAATCATCGAACATAATCAATGGAAAGTAAACCATTTCGATCATATATTGTTACTCTGGTTAGAATTTTGTTGATTTCTCAAAATATTTTCAAGTGCCAATCAAACACCGGAAAATAAAAGTTTGAAATATATTTTCTGAAAAAAAATTTTACATTGTAAAACATTGTACCTCGAAACAAACGGAGCCGTAACTTTTATTTCTCAGAAAGTGCATATCATCAAAACTCCATATACAAATGTAACGAGAGTTTTGGTAGTGTTCATAGATTGTGCTTTTGACGTACATATATGAAATTTCTACTTAGAGTGACCAAGTCAATATTTAGGAAAAGATGTAACTTTGCATTGACATTGTGACAAATCATTCATAATTTCCTAGATAGAGCTCATCAAATGAAAATTAAATTGTAAAACTCAGAAAGATTGTATCTCCGTTAATAGACAAAAAGCTTGTGGAAATATGCTAATCAAGCTTTTCAGAGTCTCATGATGCAATTCCCAATTTGTATCAATAGCACGAAAAAGAAATGCTCTCTTGATCGAGGCATCGCCCACATGCAATCTTATCAGATAGTGTACATAAATGTTTTTACTAAAGTGTTTAGGCATACAAAAAAAGCTAGGAAAACATCATATAGTGTACACTAAATGAACACCTACTTGTGTGGGATCCGTTTTTTGATCTCATACAAATGATCGGACCGTTCAGTTTGATTAAAATATTTCTTAATAATCACTGTAACAAAAACTCTCTCAGTCGAATGTCTGTAGGGGTTTGATCAATTCGTTCACTTTTTTTTCCTAGTAAAGGTACCTTTAGCATTAAAAAGCCCAAATACATGTACAAATAGTACAACGAATGAAATCACAAACCCACTCCTAGCAGGTCATGCAAGATCAAGCCAGAGATTAAAACAACCTAAGCAAAAGGCACAAAAGCCATCAAACAATACTGCACTAACAACAAAACATATGAACAAAAGGAAACACTAGAGAAGACTCCATTCCCTGCATATGTCCTTGTTTCATTGAGAAGAATCCAACATCCTCCAAGACAGCAAAGCATCATGGATACAATTACAAACTGTAGCAGCAAGAGATCCAGGGTCCAACCTTTTCTATTGAAAGATTCTAGCATTGCGTTCTCACAAAATACAGAAAATTGCAGTAGCAAGGGAAAGTTTCAGCACACGCTTCCTCATACTACCCCCCTTAGAATGCAGATTAAACCACTCCTTCTCATCATCCCATCTCATTGGAGCCCTGCCCACATGATTTCGCCTTAAAACTTCAGTCCAAACAATACTAGAATAACAACATTCAAAGAATAGATGATTGTGGGACTCCACAGGATCACAATCACACAAAACACAAAAAGCATCAAACACTATTCCCCACAACGACAATTTGTCCTTCGTGTTTAGACGAATTTGCATTGCCATCCACAAAATGAAGGCCCATCTAGGTACATGCCCTTTGATCCACACAACCTTACACTATTCCTGAACGGGAAGGGCTCTCCTAATTGTATTCCATGTAGACTTCATAGAGAAAATGCCATTCTTGGATGGAATCCATATCATAGAGTCCTCCATAGATACATCAGGTAGAAACCCTTTTGGAGTGAAGTCTTTGATCTCCCTCATAATTCTATTCCTCTCCCTAGGATACTTCCAGCCACCATTATGAATTAAAGAAGAAACTTTAGCTAAAAGAGATTGGCCTATATCAGCACAAACCCTAGTACCATACTTTTTGTATAGAGGACCCAAAGGGTGCCAGTTATCCAACCAAGTAAAAATAGAATTATCATTCCCAACTTTGTACAACATAAGAGATTGAAATAACTCCCTCAGTTGGAAGATTTTCCTAATAGTCTAGGAACAATCAACAGGTATCACCATGTGCCACATATTCTGACTTTTGATGATATAGGTATCAACCCACTTGATCCAAAGGGAATCGGATTTCTTTCTTAAATCCCTTAGGCCCCGTTTGATAACCATATAAGCCCTTGGGATTGGATTACCAATCCCATGGGACTACTAATAATGTGTTTGGTAACCAAAACCGGGTTGGGATTAGTAGTCCGTAGGACTAGGAAGCCGGGGATTAGGGGGTATTAGCAATACCCCGGGGGACTTGGTATTCATAGTCCGAACCCAAGCCCTCCTCATTACCAATCCCTTCTCATTACCAATTTCTTCTATCAATCCAATCCCATCATCTAATCCCATCTCAAACAAACATGATATTAATAATCTCATCATCTAATCCCATCCCAAACAAACATACTCATTATCAATCCCTTCTCATTAACAATCCCATCTCCTTACGAATCCCAATCCTAATCCCATCTCCTTACGAATCCCATCCATCTATCACTGTTATCAAACGGGGCCTTAAAGTGGATTCTAAAAAAAAACAAGTCTACCTTTGGTCAACTATAGTATCGGGCTGGCATGCATAAAGATCTTCCACGACAATTCTTGGCATTTGTGAAATCAAACATCAAAAAGTAAGTAAATAGTAGGGTACAATAATTCTACAATAAGTCTGTCCCACACAGAGATCATCATTTTCTTCCCACTTTCCTCTTGTTCCTTTTTTTTTTGACAAGTCTTTTCCTCTTTTTACTTGGTTACTTGCCTGGAAACTTCCAAAGCTGGAGAGAGAGCGGTTCCTCATTCTAATCCGAACGACTATTGTCGCCTTTTTCCGCATTGTTTATGCAGGAGATTGAACAATCTTCACTTCCTTCTTCATCTTGTTGGGAAATCGGAGCCTCGCGCTCGACTCACAACGAACAAAAAAACACTTCAAGATCTTGGGATATTATCATCACAGAAAACAAACGAGAGAAAAGGAAGAGAAAGAGGAATAGAAAAATAGAACACACAGATATACGAGGTTCGGTAACTTGCCTACGTCTTCGGGAGCCACACCAGTCCACTATGAACGAAAGAAAAAGAAAGATTACAAGTCTTCTCCTTTCTCTCTGAGAAAAATTTTCTCTTGCACTTTCTCTCACTAGAAACCCTCTCTAGAAATTTTCGCTCTGTATAGCCTCAAGAAATAACGAATACGACGATTAATATTTATAGGCAAAACCTAAGTGATAGCTGGACCCATCCAACCAATTTGGGCCGCGGCCCACGGCCCATCCCGGCCGCGAGCTTGTCTATCGCGCGCTACCTGTCGCGAGCCTGACCACGTGCCTACCTGCCGCGGAACTCTCCGCGCTGGTCATGAACCTTTGTTGTTGAACTCTGTTTGTGAAAGTTGTCTGCATCCCCAACAATCTCCCACTTGAAGATAACTGAAGCAAACCAATATCAACAACCTCAATCAGTAACGGATGTAGTGAACTTCACCCCTCCTGGTGCGACTCCAGCCCTCCAACTCTTCACGCGCGAAAGCCAACTGAAGTTGAGCATAACTTCAATTTCTTGATGGTGACCGACTTTGTCAACATATCTACCGAATTTTGGCTCCTCAAAATCTTCTCCAGTAATAGTTCCCCTTCTTCCAAAAGTGAGCGAATGAAATGGTACTTCAAATCGATGTGCTTTGTTCTAGCGTGAACACTGGATTTTTCGCAAGGTGTATAGCACTCTAGCTGTCACTGAAAGGAACACTGTTCTTCTGCTTCAAACCCAACTCACCCAAAAAAGCCTTCAACCAAATCATCTCCTTAGCAGCCTCTGTGACTGCTACATACTCAGCTTCTGTCGTGGACAAAGTTACCAACTTCTGCAGATGTGAGACCCAACTCACCGCTGTTGATCCCAAAGTGTAGACATATCCTGTGGTGCTTCGCCTTGTATCGTGATCACCCGCGAAATCTGCATCCACATATCCTCTTACCACCAAATCTGTTCTCCCAAAACACAATGGCACATCCGCGGTCCCGCGGAGATACCTCAGTATCCACTTGACGGCTTCCCAATGCTGCTTCCTCGGATTGCTCGCAAACCTACTCACAACTCCCACTGCATGCGCGATGTTCGGCCACGTGTGGACCATCGCGTACATCAAACTATTGATAGCTGAGGCTTACAGTACCTTAGCCATGTGCTCCTTCTCAGCATCTGTCTTCGGAGACTGCACGTTAGAAAGTCTAAATTGACTTCCCAGAGGCGCGCCAACTGCCTTGGCGTTCTGCATATTGAACCTTTCAGGAACCCGTTCAATATACTCAGCTTAACTCAACTTTAAGACCCCTTGAGTTCTGTCTCTGCTGATCCTCATCCCAAGTATCTGCTTCGCTGCACCCATATCTTTCATAGCAAACTCTGCTGCCAACTGTTGCTTCAACCTGTTTATCTTGCGTAAACAGGACCGAGCCACAAGCATATCATCTACATAGAGTAGTAAAATTATGTAGCTCGACTTACATCGTGTAAGGTAGCAATAGTGATCCGCGTGGCACCTTGTGTAGCCGCTGCGCTGCATGAAACTGTCAAACTTCTTGTACCACTGTCTATGAGCCTATTTCAACCCATATAGACTCTTCTTGAGTCTACACACCATCTCTTCCTTGCCTTTCTCAATGAAGCTAACAGGTTGCTTCATATAGATTTCTTCATCCAAGTCACCGTGAAAAAACGCAGTTTTAACATCCAACTGCTCAAGGTAGAGGTTTTCAGCAGCCTCCAAACTCAATACCACTCTGATAATGGTTAGCTTTACAACCGGGGAAAAAATCTTCGTGAAATTAACCTCTTCTTTCTGTTGAAAGCCCTTCACAACCAATCTGACCTTAAACCTCTTGCTGCTGTAGCCCTCCTGCTTGACGCGGTATACCCACTTGTTCTGTAGCGCCTTCTTTGTAAAGACCCGTAAATTCATATAATTGATTTAAATGTTTTAAATGGAAATAAAAAGGAGGAAATCGATTTAGAACTTTGAGATTGGGGCTAATGTGATATAGTGTGGAAATTGAAGGGTAAATTCGTGAAGTGTGTATATATGTGTGTGGGGTGAGAGGTAGGGAATTTTATTCCCCCATTCTCTCCATCTCTCCCGTTCTCTTCTCTCTCTCGGTCTCCCTCTCCCTCACTCACTCTTACCAAATTTCAACCAAAATCACCTAAAACCCAACCTCAAAACCTTTTTCCCTGGTGTATTGCGGCTCGTATTGCACCGGTGTGAGCTCGGTGGAGGTGTATCTCATCCGGTTCCAAGATTTGAGGCTAGGGCTTGGAGAATTTATTGATTTCGTTCTTTGATCTTGAGGTAGGGAGTTCTAACTTGCACTATATGTTTATGACTTGTTTCTATTGCCTTGATTCGTGCCATTGATTGTTGTGGTGGCTGTTGTTGTTGTTGTTGATGAAAACCCACGTGGTTCTGTCAAAAATCTGTTCGAAACCCATTTGTTATCGATAACATTATGTTCCAGACCCAGAAATTCATCGTTATCCCTAACGTTTGTCATCGTTATCCCTAACATTGCATCGTTATCCCTAACGTTTGTCATCGTTATCCCTAACATTGCATCGTTATCCCTAACATTTGCCATTGTTATCGATACCCCCGCGTCTGGAACGATATTAGCCCATTTGTTATTGATACCTCCCTTCATGATATCGATAACATTACGTTTTAATTGACCTCAACCTATTGTTATCGATAACACTCGTGAAGGTTATCGATAACACTTTCTGTCTCGACAATTTTGCTGACTTGATCCATCCTTTATTGTTTTGGGTTCCGTTCACTTCTGAATCACTCCAAGAACTTCCCGAATGATCCCTTAACTTGAGTAATCATATCTAATGTCTTCATTGCACGTATCCATGATCTTAATGCTCATTTGAACATGATTGTACAAAAATTGTTTATGGACCAAAAATGGATTTGAACGGTACAGATTGATTGGAAAAGGATTTTGAAACTTTACGGACACAACGAAAATCTATCAGGACATCCCGAAAGGGTAAAGAGCCTGGCGGAGGACATCGGGGTCCTTTAATTGGCCCGGCATGAGCTATATGCTCCTATCAGGACATCCCGAATGGGTAAAGAGCCTGGCAGAAGACATTTTGGTCCTTTAATTGGCCCAGTAAGAGCTTCGGCTCATGACACATGTGCGAGATACATTTTGATTCACGATGCTTCCAAAGTTTATACGTTGAAAAATATGATTGATTTTGGAAATGAAAGATTGAAGTTGGATTACTGTTGTTGCTCCATTCCATTGGTCTCAGTTGCTGTTGTTCCTCTTGTTGTCGTTCCTACATTTCATATGCATACATTGTTAGATTAGAGCTTTCTACTGGGCTAGTGTAGCTCAAGCCTTACTTTATTTTCAAGTGCTAACTCTGGACAGTAACTTCTTGTTGGGAGTGCATGGATTATGGACACGATTTTGAAAGCTAACACTAAAGAGTTATTAAGGCATCTTTGTAATTTATTTTTGAAAGATGTATTTGTAACTCTAATTGTAAATCTTTTGATTAAAGAATATTGTAAGCTTTTAACTCCTCTTGATATTCAGTACTTATGCAGATTTGGGGCCATTGAGCCAAGGATGTACTTTTGTGAAAATTTGGGCGTTAGAGCGTAATTGTTGAATATGGAAATGTCAACTTTCTTTTGGGGGGATTGTACGTATTATTGTGAGACTTTATTTATGAAAATTCCTCTATAATTATGTTGAAAATCGAGGGTGTGACATTCTTCCCCGCGGGAAGCTTCGCCAACTCCCAAGTCACATTCGAGTGAAGAGAATCCATCTCCTCTTGCATAGCATGTTCCTACTTCACAGCTTTACTGACCTGTAAAGCCTCGTCATAGCAAGATGGTTCCCCGCTATCTATCAAAAGCAAATAATACAGCGACGAAAGATATTTTGGATTAGGTTTGGGTAACCTTGTTGATCTTCTTATCGCAACAGCCGGTGAGTTAGACTCTATCTCTGGAACTACCCCAGACTCAGTCTGCAAGACTGCCTCTGTCCATGAGACTGCCTCATCCATCCGGTCAGATCCTATCTCATCCCTACTACTTTCTGGAAGATCCTCCAAACTAAAGTACTCGGGTGCCTCGCAATCTTCTCGCGCGACCACCCCCGCTGGACCCTCGCGATCCTGTGTAGAACTCCCACTGCATTGTCTGCTATCCCTGTCTTTGTACAGCACCGACTCATTGAATATGACATCCCGGCTTCTGATTATCTTCCGGTTTTTCTCATCCAAGAGACGATAAGCAAACTCATCGCCGTCGTACCCAATGAACGTGCAGTTCAATGACTTAGCATTTAGCTTGTCTCTGACTTTGTCACTGAGGTGGACATAAGCAACACAATCGAAAACTTTCAAATGTGAGAGCTTTACCTCCTTACCGCTCCAAACCTCCTCCGGTATTCCAAAGTTCAACGGAACTGATGGCCCATGGTTGATCAAGTATGTTGCTGTACTGATCGCGTCTGCCCAAAACTGCTTGGGCAACCCCGCTTGTATCTGCATGCTCCGCGCACGCTCTCTCAGAGTCCTATTCATCCGCTCCGCGATGCCATTCTGCTGCGGAGTTCCTAGAAGAGTCTTCTCTAAACGGATCCTGAATAGAGCACATGCTCTCTTGTACTCTCTCAGTTCATACTCTCCACCGTTGTCTGACCTCAGACACTTGACCTTCAAGTTTGTCTCGTTCTCTACTCTAACTTTCCACTTCATGAAAATTTCGGATACCTCTGACTTGTGTTTCATGAAATAGACCCATACTTTCCTCGAGTGATCATCGATGAAAGTAACAAAGTACATCGACCCGTCGAGAGAATGCACTGGCACGGGACCCCATACATCAATATGAACAAGCTCCAACTTGTTTGGCTTGGGAGGTCTGCCTCTTTTTTGGAAACTAACCTGCCTCTACTTGCCGAAGATACAGTCCTTGCACATGTCGAAATCCACTGACTCAACTGGCAGCTTCCCCTGTGTCTATAGAACCTTCATCCCCTTCTCGCTCATATGTCCCAACCTGTCGTGCCACAAACTTGAACTCACTTGGCTCTCTGGCCGCGGACCTTCCACTAGCCTACCCTCGCTCGGTACCACCTCTGCGAGACCTTCGCGATCCTCACACAGGACCACCCCCGCGAGTCCTTCCACGATAGCAAGTGAATGACTCTCATGCATCTCCTGTGAATGTTGAGGTATATCCCGCTACTCCCAGTTGCCCAACTGAAACGAGATTCCTCTTCAGCTGCGGGACGTGTCTGACATCCTTTAAACACCATCTAAACCCTTACATTTCAATCAGGCGCCTCATTCCACGCGATTGCTAGCAAGGGGGTTCTGAAGAATAAGTGCATCCTGCATGATGTGGGCCTCCTGCTCACCATTATTCTTCTTTGGAGCCTTGCAGATTGAAGACATGTGACCCGCCTGGCCACAGTTCCAACATTAACCTTTAATGCTGCATACTTGTGTTTGCCATGGGACTTCTTGCCTCGCGACTTCGACCGGCTCTTGTTCTAGTTCTGACCACCCCTGGCCTGGCCCCTGCCTTCTTGCTCAAAACTTAGAGCCGAACCTGAACCGCTAGAGCCTGACGCTCCCTCGAGCGATTTCCTTCTAATTTCCTCAGTCAGAATCAAACTGACTATATCATTCAGTTTGCGTTTCTCCTTCCCAGCCGAATTACTAATCGCAGTAGCTGTACCCTGCCAGGTCTCTGGCAACTGAGACAGGATCAACAAGGCTTGAACCTCGTCGTCGAACTCAATACCAATAGAGACCAACTAGTCCACTATTGTATTGAACTCACTGAGATGCTTCATAAACGAACCTCCTTTAGGCATCTCAAAGTTGAACAACTTCTTCATCAAGTGCACCTTGTTTGCCGCGAACGGTTGTTCATACATCTCCGTAAGAGCGTCCATCAGATCAGACGCAGTTTTTTCTTTCAATATATTGTACGCGACTGACTTCGAGAGTGATAACCGAATCAGACTCATCGCCTTCTGGTCAAGAACATCCCATTCCGCATCAGTCTCCCCTTCTTTTTTCTTTCCTTTTTCTTTACCCAGCAGCGGTCGGTAAGGATCCTTCTGGTACAGATAGTCCTCCATTTGCATCTTCCAAAAAGCAAAGTTTGATCCATCGAACTTCTCTATCTTCGATTTCCCTTCTTTTGAACCCATAGCTCCCTTGGAAATCCGGACTACCCAAAAGTTTCAATCGGAAAACTGTTGAACACCCTTACCGCAACCACGGCTCTGATACCAGTTGTTGGGAAATCAGAGCCTCGCACTCGACTCACAACGAACAAAAAAACACTTCAGGATCTTGGGATACTATCGTCACAGAAAACGAACCAGAGAAAAGGAAGAAAAAGAGGAATAGAAAAATAGAACACAGATATAAGAGGTTTAGCAACTTGCCTACATCCCCGGGAGCCACACCAGTCCATTGGGAATGAAAGAAAACGAAAGATTATAAGTCTTCTCCTTCCTCTCTGGGAAAAGTTTTCTCTTGCACTTTCTCTCACTAGAAACCCTCTCTAGAAATTTTCTCTCTGTATAGCCTCAAGAAATAATGAATACAACAACTAATATTTATAGGCAAACCCTAAATGATAGTTGGACCCGTCCAACCAATTTGGGCCACAGCCCACGGCCCATCCCGGCTGCGAGCCTGTCTGTCGCGTGCTACCTGCCGCGAGCCTGACCGCGTGCCTACCTGTTGCAGAACTCTCCGCGCTAGTCACGGACCTTTGTTGTTGAACTCTGTTTCTGAAAGTTGTTTGCATCCCCAACACATCTCTGTCTATTGGGATTCCAAAAAAATTCAGCCATCACTCCATGTGCACTCTCTCTCTATGTGGTCCATCTTTGTCAAAGTCCCTCGATTTAAAAATTTCTAACATGGCTTCTATAAACTGTGTTTTTATTTTGCAGATGATGATAGATATATAAGAGGCGGAACTCTTGAATTGGTTCTACAAACATTGCGAACGAACTCCCTAATCTTTTGGTTAGTATCTTAAGATCAGTATATTGTACTCACCGCTCATATTTTTTGGAGGATGATTTGCAATTTTTTTTTGTTCATGGTATTCATATCTTCTTGTTTATGGTAGCAAATTCTTGGCTTGTTAGTTATGCATTCTTTTTACAAAGTTACAAATGGGATATACGCAAATTCCACTATTGGTTTTGGTGTTTATTTTGGTCATAATCTTGCCTCCTGGTGTGCTAAGAAAGTAGAAATAGCCCATTTTATCTAGGCTTTTAGGCCTTTTAGGTGTTGGGCTCTACTTTGTATTGTTTTATCCGAGCATTTTGACCTCTTGGGGTTCTTTGGCATCTTGCCAATTAATGATTTGGGTCTGGGATGGGCACATGTTGCTTTTCTTCTTGCTCCATTTGATCTTTGTAATCTTTCAAATATTAATAAAATTCTCTTTCGCCATTCAAAAAAAAAAAGAAACGACCCACAGTGGCTTGATCCTTCACTGAAGCTAAATATAGAATTATGACTCAGACAGCTACATACTCTAATAGTTGGTGCTCATAGTTAGTGACCAACTCATCAATCCATGTGAATATGGATTCACCAATTAGATTAATTTGTGTTTCTTGTTAGCCAATCAAATGTGAGTTAAAATTTTGTCAAGCTGAAGTTCACAAAATCTTGATTAATCTTTGTGCAGTGTGGATCTATAAAAAACATATTGTGTTGTGTGCATAAATATGGATGCCTCGCGGGCAGAAGGATGTTCTTCCTCTTCCATACCCATCTCACCACAATGGGTATACGATGTCTTCGTAAGTTTCAGAGGCGCCGATACTCGTAAAAAGTTTACCAGCCATCTGTTTGCTGCTTTAGAGGACAATGGTTTTCGCATATTCAGGGACGACAAAGAGCTTGAAAGAGGAGAATTTATTAGCGATGGACTACTGAAAGCAATTGAGGGTTCCAGAATTTCTTTAATAGTGTTCTCAAAAGACTATGCTGGGTCGAGGTGGTGCCTTGATGAACTTGTGAAGATCATGGATTGCAGGGAGACTTTCAAACAAATTGTTGTGCCCATCTTTTATGATGTTGTTCCATCCGACGTGCGGAAGCACACCGGGGTTCTTCAAGATGCATTTGCCAACCACATAAAGAGTCTTAGAGAGGAACCAGATGGCAAGGTGGAAAAGTGGAGGGCAGCTCTTACTAAAGCTGCCAATTTGTCAGGTCGACACTTGCTGAATGACAGGTATTTTCTTCGACCCTTCTGATGTTTACAAGAAAATGACCTTAAAATAGCATTAGTGCACACTAGTCCACATATTTGAAGGTGAGGGTGGAATTTTCATACTGTTAGAAGGTTGATTAATCTTAAAAAGTACTTAGTTGACCACAATTTTAGATAAATCAAATTTCAAATGCCGTTGGACACACTTTGAACTTTCCAATTATTTGACATTTGTACTTGCCTCAGATCATAACAAGAGAACGCTTTACTATGCATGACTTTAGATATGCCTAGAGAAAGAACTTTGAAATAGGAGTAAGATATTTTGACTGATTTCAAAATCACTGGTCTGCTTGTTGCAAGCTTGCAACTAGTTTATTTGTTTTGAGTTTCTAGGCCACATATACTCAATTGAGATCTTAGTAGCAAGATCCTTCTAAAATGGGTATGCCCCAAGACGGGAGCTCGAATCGGCGCTCCCAAGATGGAGCTTGGCTGGAGCTCGCTTCGCTTGAGATGGGAGCTTAATGAGCGGTTAATGCAACTATTCTCTTATTCTTAAGGGAGTTATGCCATTGTGGAAGTAAAAATAAGAAAATCTTATCACACAAAAAGTTTTGCAAATTGAAAATATCTAACTTCCTATAAGTACCCTTTAAGATTGTGAAAATTCTCATCAGTAATCACTTTTCCTTTAATGGTTAAGTATTTAAAGATACTTTATATACGTATTTATATGAAATCTATACATGCTCCTTAGGTGCTCCCAACCTTAGGAGCTTCTAGGTGTCTCCGCTCCCCCGCACCCACTTCGTGCTATTAAGATTGAGACTACTTTTTTGGCCAAAATTAGAGTCACGCCCCAAACTGGGTCGGTCAATTGTTCCATCCCTAGAATACGATGTGGCAGAACCTAATCGCCTCACAATTAAACTTAAACAATCATTTGAACATAAGTCAAACCAAACCACTATTATTAAAATAATAGGTGAACTGTACAACATAGTACAAGAGTCACAAAAACATCACAACCAAAACCAAAGGTACAATGAGCCTTGCTCCCAAAAGATCACAAAAGACAACCCGACGACGACGACGACGACAACGACGACAGCTGTATAGTGGACCTCCTCTATTCTCAAACACCTGAAAGAGTAACACATTGAATGCGTGATCTAACCATAAGCTCAATGAGTACAGTTGAATCATATAAATAAGAACAACTAAAAAACAATTATGGATCAAGCATAAACCAGATAACTCTTTCAGTACAAGAATTCTTCATAGTCCACCACAAGGTCCATCAACTCATCCCATATAGTGAAGGGTTGTTTAGCTCCAACCAAAGTTATCACGGTACCATTACCCTGAGAGTCGACGCAAATAAGCAAATTGGGGAAACCAAGGGCCACTCAATATATGTTCTAATGGTAGGGACACACTCACATATCCCATATGCGAGCCAATAATAATATATAAGCCCAATTAGGCAAACACTCCTACATACTCCTACATTAGCCCGGGAGCGGGGCACGCTCCTACATTTGCCCTGGAGCGGGGCAGCAAGGCTATTGTAGCATGAATCTCAAAACACATTTCTCAAATATTCTCGATTAATATTTCAACCAATCAAATCACAATTCATAAAAAGAGAGTACTTTTAATAATTTCAACAAATCAGTTTAGTTTCGATCGATATAATTCACATGTATATTCACCTGCAAAAACAACCGAATTAACTGGAACCTCAACCTAAGTCCTAGGTGGAGCTGATGTGGGCACGAACCTCTTTGAACCTAGCACGATTCACACGGCGATGCAAATGAGTGATTGCAATTCATAACACATCCGATGCATGAAGATGCATGCTAGAGATTAAAACTCATTCATAACTTCGTCTCTAATTACCATCTCAATGATCCCATGAACTAATTCAGTTTCCTTTCTAATATTCAGCGCCTAAGTACAACGTTTACCATGCTTAATTACACCCAGTATCTCACCACATACAAAGCAAACCGACGGGAATTTAGGAAACAAAAAAGTCTTTTATGCTTACACATGAAACAGACACAGTGACAACACATTAATTGCAATACCCTCCTTTATGATTTGGAAAATAACACTTTAGGATATAGCATTAAGACAAAGACTACACTACACTCATTAATTTGTCATTATGAATGCATGCACAATACTACACACAAACGTCATTTCAAAATTTTTTTTATTATCCATAAAAATGCATGATATGTATGAAATTAGGGTTCGGGTCACACAATTAGTATGATTTATACCATAGTCATGGCTATTTCTAGATTTAATGGGTACGTATTCTTGTTTCTTATGTTATGATGTACAAATTGGCAGAGATGAAGCAGAGTTAATTAAGAAGATCATTGAAGATGTTAGAAAAGTAAATCCAACACATCTAAATGTTCCAGACCACCAAGTTGGACTGGACCGTCGTGTTGCAGAGCTCAATGTGTTGCTGAACATGGAATCCAATTGTGTTGGCATTGTTGCCATATGGGGCATGGGTGGAATTGGCAAGACAACAATTGCAAAAAGGTTGTATAATCTCATCCAACACAAGTATGAACGTAGTGGTTTTCTTGCGAATGTCAGAGAAACTTCGCAGCGACTGAATGGTTTGGATGAGTTACAAAAGAAACTTCTTTTGGCTATATTAAAAAGACCTCATGAAGTAAGTAATTTTCATGAAGGCATCGAGGTCATAAAAAAGATAGCTTTCGGTCGAAAAAAGGTTCTTCTTGTTCTGGATGATGTGGATAATGTTCAACAATTGGAGGCACTAGCCATAGATCGAGATTCCTTCGCTCCTGGAAGCAGAATCATCATAACAACAAGAGATAAGTCTTCACTAAAAATCCTCGAATTGGGTGAGAAGGAGATATATGGGCTAGAGAGTTTGGACGAGGATGAATCCCTTGAGCTCTTTAGTTGGCATGTCTTTAAGGAAGACCATCCTCCAGAAGACCATTTGGACCTTTCACGACAAATTGGGCATTATGCTGGAGGGCTTCCATTAGCTCTTGAAGTTTTGGGTTCCTATTTCCGTGGCGAGAGCATACCTCAATGGGAATGTGCAATAGCAAAATTAAGAAAAATTCCTGTTGATGATGTTCTTGGAAAACTTAAGATAAGTTATGATTCGCTTAGTGAGCAACTGAAGAGGTTGTTCCTAGATACGGCATGTTTTTTTGTTGGAATAGGTCGAGATTTTACTGTAAAAATATTGGAAGGCTACGATATTTTTGCAGACAATGAGATTCGAAAACTAGCCGACCGGTGTCTCATAAAATACAACTGTGATGGCCAAATTGTGATGCACGATATGATAAGAGCCATGGGCAGAGAAATCGTTAGGCAAGAATCTTTTGATCCTGGGAAGCGTAGCCGATTGTGGCATCTTGACGATGTCCTTGAAGTTCTGAGAGGTGGCACGGTGAGAGCCTTATGCATTGAGATTTTACTCCATTGTTGATGATTCATTATTGCAATAATGCTACATGCACTTGTGCCCATTCTATATCTGATTTATTTGATATGAATATTTTTAGCTTTATATTTTGTTTTCTCACTAGGTACTTTTTTCTTCCCTTATTATGAATTGGGTTTTTAATTATATCAGGGAACTGAAGCAGTAAATGGCCTCCTCCTAAATGCTACAAATGTCCAAGTGAATGCAAAGCCATTTGAAGAGATGGACAAATTGTGGTATTGTGAGCATGTCCTTGAGGTTCGAAGATATGGCATGGTGAGGACCACACATCATGATCATTTTATCAATTGTTCATGTTTAATTACTGTTGTCTGCAGTAATGCTACATATGCTTATGCACATTCTTAATTCCAAGTCTCAACTTACATAAATATTCCTGGCTTTATTTTATGCTTTCCAAGCAAAGGTGCTTTATTTCCCCTCATTATGCAATGGGTTTTCTTATTAGGGAACTGAAGTAGTTGAAGGCTGCCTTCTAAACTTTGTTGATCCAGTAGATGTCCAAGTGAATGCTAAGGCATTTGAAAGGATGCACAACTTGTGGCTGCTTCATCTCGATTATGTTCACCTAACTACTGGTTATGAACATATTTCTAGAAGGCTATTATGGCTAAGCTGGAAAGGCTTCCCTTTGAAATGTATACCGTTGAATTTTTCTATGGAGAAGCTAGTTGCTCTTGATTTGCGTTATAGTAGCCTGAAACAAGTTTGGAATAGAAACATGGTACATCCTTATTTCTTTCTCCATCCAACATCTATCGCACGGTATATTGTGTGGAAATTAACTTTCCTCAAATTCTTTTGGACAGATTCTGGGCAAGCTGAAGTTCCTTTACCTCAGTCACTGCCATTACCTAACCAGAACCCCTGAGTTCTCTGGACTCTCCTCTCTTGAGGAGCTGTTACTTAATGATTGCAAAAGTTTGGTGGAGGTTGACGAGTCTATTAGATGTCTGAACAATCTTGTTGTCTTAGATATGAAAAACTGTACAAAACTACGGAAGCTTCCCTCTGGCATTTTGATGCTAAAATCTCTCGAACATCTTGATCTCTCTGGCTGCTCCATCCTAGGAAACTTAGCTGTATTTGAAGGACCGCTATATAAAATTTGGTGCTCATTCTTCTCATCTTGGACATTGCCACAAAAGGGCATGGATTCTATTGGGTTGTCACTCACCCCTGTCCAGGCCTCCAGTTGCTTAACGAAATTATATCTGAAAGACTGCAATTTGTCATGTCTATCGGAAGAAATAGGGAATCTAATCTCATTACGGACTCTGGATCTTACCCAAAACAATTTGAGTACCTTGCCGGATGGAATCTGGAGGTTGACCTCGTTAGAGATTTTGAATCTTTCAGGAAACAAGCTCTCGCATCTTCCTAGTGAAATTGGGGATTTGGACTCTTTGTGGAGTTTGGAACTCGCGGGTAATAATTGTTTCAGTGCCTTACCGGAAAGTATATGCAAACTTGTTCGCTTGTACAAATTGAATTTGAGTTACTGCAACTTGTCTCATCTGCCCAGTGAAATTGATAGGTTGATCTCATTGGAGGAATTGTATTTGGATAATAACCCATGGCTTACCATACCAGATAGTATCGGGCACCTTCCTGACTTGGGAGATTTCTCATTGAATAATTGTGCAAAGCTCCGGTCTATTCCAAAGCTTGCAACACGTCCTTATTTTTATGTGAATGCAGAGTGTTGCCCATCATTAGAAAGCCTACCACTTGAATTGGATCAGCAAGGGTGGAAGGCGGACTATTCAGGATCCAATAAATTAGCTGAGAACAATTATTTAACTAGTCTCTTAAAACGACTCCCCAAGAGCAAGGTACACTCTGTCTCTCTCACGCATTGGAATATTTTTATAAAGGTGTTTTTCACTAATCAAAACAAGTACTTATTTTTTAAATAAGTATTTTTTGAATTAAAAATGATCTATTATGAGAGAATGACATGTCTTGTAAAGCGATAAATAAGTACTTAAAAGATAAAAAGTTTCGCGGAACGGAATTCCATAAGAAGGTAAAATCATGGTTTTTGTAAAGTCATATGATCGGTATAATCCTTGATTTCTATTCATCTTCCAAGTGCCGTTGTAGTATCAGGTTGAGTTTTGCTAAGGGATTTTTTGTATTTTTTTCGTTGCCTTTATTCAATTTTTTTTATGTGTTTGTTTATTTTGTGACAAACTTTTGTGAATTATTGATTCGTCTCGACGAGGGGAATTGAAAAAGTAGTTTTTTTTTTAAACTTTTATGCTAATATTTTTTGTAATATGGCTTTTTTGGCTTTACCTTGAATATTTTCAAAAATAATTGGAAAAAGTCATATTTTTTTTACTTCTATGATTCCTCTTGTAGAGATGAATCAATAATTCATAAAATTTTGTCACAAAACAACCAAACGTGAAAAAAATTGAATGACGACAAGACAAAAAAAGGTCCAAAAATCCTTTAGCGGTAACCAAACCAAACCAAATTGAACCTTGTTTCCCAATCAATCGGGTCGGCTACATGAATCCTATTTTTTCATTGAGTTCTCTGTCTACTTCGCTTAGATTAGTAAGCCCAAGTCCTTTTGTATGTCTCAATATTTTTAGGTCAAATATTGAGAAAAAGATATTTACATTGTGACTAACTTCATGATCTATTGGAACAGGGGCTCTCTAAACTTAAGTGTACTGTTGAAATTAAAGTTCCAGCAGGGGAGGAGGAGCTTCGTATTTGGTTCCCGTACCATGATGTTAGAGGGCCAAATGTATCTTTTGTTGTGCCACCTTCTCCTTCTGTGAACCAGAAAATGTTGGGTTGGATTTTACGCTTAGTAATCTGGGCTCCCCAAGGAACAACATCTTTCGACGAGCGATCGGTATCGATTGAAGATGTGATCTGCAATAAAATCCGAACGTTCGATATAGAATTCTGGTTTCATGTCTATCCCATCGATGTAGATCATGTGTGGCTTATTTATATACCACAGGGTCACAGAGGATTGCAATTAGAAGGCGGTGATGAAGTGGAGATCCCAATTATTCAAAGGAGCGGTGATGTGCGGATCCCTATAGATGTAACTCATCCTAACACGTATGTAAAGAAGTGGGCGATTGATCTGATTTACGAGGAGGCTGATGAGATTCACAAAGGCAACGACACCTGCTGTCAAGTGGTGTACAATATTCAACTTTGACAAATACTCTCACTCTTCTGCTCCACAGGCATTTGAGATTTGGACTTCTCTTACTCCTGATTTCATCCAATGTGCCCCCACTGGATTTCGTAGGTTGAACCCAACTTTTCAAAAGGAAAAATATTTTGTACTAATTGTTAATTTATGTTTTCCTAGGGTTTCAGTCATCAGTAGATATAGTAGTTAACAATAGTGTTAGTTGACGGTGATCAATAAGTGATTCATATAATTGGGCAATGTAAGAGTAATCACTAATTATTCATTCATAGTGTCTTATTCAATAAGCATTAATACAATTGGCTAAAATGAATTGGTTAATGTAAGTTGGGGATCAATGTCATTAGTAGATATAGTAGTTAAGAGTAGTATTGGTTGACGATGATTAACTATATTACACAAATGCATATCTACTCAATATTAATACCATACTTACCACAGAATAAGGTTAGACGTACCACGACACCTGATGATTTTTACTACCATCACACTCAGATGTTACTTGATAATGTGAACATACTAGGGCTTCTGTTAATACTTACCTTTTCTAAAGGATACACCTACCATATATTTAGACTTCTCTGCCAATTTCATAGGTTCAACAAATCTAAAGTATTGCTTAAACACTATATATGAAAAAACTTACCACCATATATGGAAGTTGTTACCACTAAATACATCGTGGTAGATACATATGCCACTAATGCGATGCTTACCATAGAATAAGGATATTGATACCACAAAACTTGATTATACTTACCCTCATAATGGTCAATGTTTGAGCAACAAATGTAAAGCTATGAATTAAGAGTTTACTCATCATAAAATTAGGGCTATTACTTCTCGACGCTAACTTACGGTGTTTTCAACTAATACTTACCTTGTTGGATGGAAACAATGACCATGTAGTTTGGGTAGATGCACATGATGTGCAAAGGGTTCAAGTGAACCCTTTGGGTTCGAAAAATGTATTAAATTTTTTTATATATATAAATTAAATTTTTTTTAGTATTGTCGGTGTTGAGTTATCTGTGCAGGGTTAAATTTTTCTTAGCTATGTATTTTTGTCACCGCTGGGTGAAATCCTGGACACGCCACTGCATATAGTAAGATGTTTTTGACCACTTGTAAGGTGCTCTTACTTCTTGACTCAAATTTTACCAAAGGCACGAAATCATCAATAATGGTAAAAAAAGAAAAAGAAAAAAAGGCACGAAATCATCAATAATGGCAAAGTGTGTGGTAAGTATGTCCAGTTTTAAGTAAGTAAATCCGCTATTCGTGGTAAATATGTTCATTTCCATAGTAAATACCTCCAACAATTGGCATTACTTTCTTCCAAAGTCTGTGGTAAGTTCATTCAGTATTCATGATAAGTACGTCCAATATTCACAAGTCGATTTCACAATTAGCGACTTTAAACACAACAAGGCCAAGGGGAAAAACCAAAAAATTGAAGCACGGTATACAAAGAAATGGACAACAAAGTGTATCCAAACAAATGGATAACCAAACAAAAAGTTCAACTTGCAGCATAGAGAATCCACAATAAAAATTCAACGTTGATCTTGATAGTCCATAACCCAAAGCAGAACCGTGGGATACTCCGCTAAAGGAGCAATCTGTAAACAAAAAAAAACACCATCAGTATTGATAAAGCCTAAGAGGCAGACCCAAGCAAAAAAACTAGGTACATAGTTGCAAGTTAACATCTCATTTATCTCAATAATTTCAATTTTGGCTTATTAAGATAACAATGAACATAATATGTTTGCATTATGGAAATATTTACCACTAATTAAGTGATGATGAAAATGATGATTTTTGTTCGATAGAAAACACTTCAATTGTTGAATTGAAGAACTATTGACTAAGAATGATCCAGGTTAAAATTGGTAGCTAAACTAATGAGTTTTTGAAGACACTCTGAAGAAGAAACCATACGAAAGTGAAGTGAATTCCAAACTTTGCATTAGAAACTACTACTCCAAAATGGTTATGTAAGGTTCCAATTTGCAAATAAAATTTATCATTCATCAATACGGAAAGCTACAGAAATCGATGCCAAAACATGCAATGATCAAAGGGAAAAGAGATCACCAATTCCTTATCCGTATGTATTTAACTCTCGTCTGAAGAAAACTCTTTCCCAACCGAAATCACCTGAACATTCCTCAATGGTCCTTCACCTCCACCCAATTCCCCTTTCATAATCCTCATACTTACCCTCCTTACCACCATCTCCGGCTCAAACTGACCAACAAAAATTGGGGTTTTTTAAAATAATATACCTCAACAAGATATTAACAACTTGTTTAACTTCCTCATTCCTATTCCCCCCTGGTTACACTAAAACATAAAATTCCCCTCTCTAATTTGGGAATCGATTACAGATTCCAATTAGGCACTTCTGATTTTTCATCTCACCAATATTACAAACCCAACTACCTAGCCTTTCAAGTAATCATCAATGTCTCTATGCGCAATTTAAATTTCAAATAAGCATGATAACACCGGAGAAGGAAAATATTTATATTCAAATGAGGAAAATGATGGTGTTGTAGAAGTTTATTAGATGAAGGAAAACAAAAAAGCCCAAAACTCACTCACCGCTTGAACAATCGTGTTGTATAACTTTATCAAATGATGAGGGGAAAATAAAAGGCCCTTGCCGAGCAAAAATAAAAAAATAAAAAAAATAATAAAAGGCCCTAAACTTACTCACTCACTGCTTCAACAACGGCGTCTCGTCATTTTCAAACTTGAACAATGCACAGACAGTCATCCCTTCAAAGACCCTGGAGCACTGGTCATCTTGCAACTGCTGCGACAGCGGCCGCACTCTCCTGAGGAACTCGTCCAAGGCCTTGGCGCTTGGAAAGCCCGTGGCGGAGAACCTCTCGTCATTCCAATTGTAGAAGTTGTCGAACTTCATGACGAGCGTGTTGGTACTTTCTTCGAGCACCACCCGAGCGGTGTCCCACGCATCGTCGAGTGACGATCGGAATTCCAGATTGGAGGGCGGCTCATCGGCAGAGGATGTTGTGTTCACCGGCGGAGCCTTCGTGGTGAATGTCGCCTTTTGCTGTGGCAGAGGCAGTGGTGAGGCGGGAGAAGATAGAGAGAGAGGTTGCCAAAAAATTTAGGGCTTTTGAATGCTCTTTTCAACCAGTATAGAAGGTAATAGGAGAGAGAGAGGGGGGCCTAATGAATGATTGAGATTGAATGAGAAATATCCAACGCTTCAGGAAAAACGGGGCCATGATGCCCCAATACCGCCCTGGGGCATCACAGTCGGAGTGGCTTTGGGTGCTAAGGCTATGGATAGCTTTTGGATCCCTCTGTGCAAACTCGGACACCCTCATTGACCCCCGCTGATGTATACAATATTGACCCAAAAAAAAGAGGAAATCCACTAGGATGGACACCAAAATAATTCCTCAAAATAGGATGCCGATTTAATTTTTTCAAAATTTAACACTCATTTGCTCATTTTAGTTATCTTATTTAAATATTTTTTTCCAAAATCTTCCTGCACATCCAAAAACAACCAGGAAATATACACTCCGTACAAGGCTAATGGAGAAAGGAGAATGGAAGTTGAAGGATCATAGATAGTTTTAAAGTTCAGTTTTTCCCCTTATATTTTTTCCCTCCATTTGATTAATGACTTTATTATCAATTTGTCGTAATAATTAAAGGGAGTCACAATCAATTGAAATATATTACGTATAACCAGATATACTTTTGTATATCCTACATACTTCTCTCTTCTTTTCCACTGCAGATTTTTTTTTCCTTTTTTTATGGCTTGCTGAAAATTTCAAAGAAAAAGTCAACCCAAATTTGAAGAAATTGCTATGGTTGGAAGAAACTTATAATATTGTAGCTGCTCATGGCCTGAGCAGTTCGGCATCGCAAATGGAATAAATACTTTTTTTAGTGGATAATGGATTGGTTCTTTAAGATTAGTCGAGTTGCGCGTATGTTGCTCCAAATACTTGAGTTATCAAGTGAAAAGAAAAAAAAGAGAGTACTTTTTGTTTTCTTTTGTGTTATTGTTTCTTATTTGGAATTGCTAATTTGCTCAAAATAAGAACAAATTATTGACTGAAATTCCATTTTTCATACACTTATTAAAATATGTGGAATAAAAGAAAAAAATCCCTGAAAAGTTGGATATTGGCCTTTGTAGACGTCAGACAAGCGAATGTTATGCCACCAATTATGAGAAGAATAGAATAATAATGTCAATCATTCTACAACCACAAATACTTTCATAGACCTATCACATTCACAATGAGGCTCACATATACTACACTTTCAATGTGTGTAGGACCTACCAAAATATGTGAGTCTAGTGTTTGTGGTTATATATTAGTAATTGTGGTGGCTTCGGTTACCGTGTCGGTAACCGAGCTGCATACAGGAACTAGCATCTCGTCAAGATTGGCCGAAGAGCAGAAGAGTGCTAATCCCCTCTGGTTCCTGGTATGGTATCTCGCCCGGGACTATGCTTCGGTTCGAGGGTCATCTGAGATATTGGATCGAGGCGGTTATGATGGATGGGGCCCTTGTCAGATTCGTGGTAACGGCAATCATTTGGATCAGGTCATGCGCTCCGTAACCGTTTTATTCCCTACGTCATGAATGACGTCGCCCGAAGCGGTTACCAGAGCGTGATCTCTACGCGTTGGCTTGGAGGCCAAGAAAACCTAGGTCTATAAATACGACGGGATACTCATTGTGAGAGGTACGCCATTTTGGACCCTAACCCTAGACCTAATTCACTCTCCCTACATCTAACTTGATCGTCGGAGGGTCACTGGGCAGTCATCGCCCTAGTGACTTGTTGCAGGTCCTCTGGTGGAGCAGAAAGGAGCCTAACCAGGAGTGCTGTCTAGGTCCCGATAATCCGAACCCCCACAATTGGCGACTCTGCTGGGGAGCTAGCCAATCATTTCCACACCAGTTCCTTGCTCCTGAATCGAAGATGGTTGAAGTCGACGATGCACAACACGGTGGCGCCGCTCATGGACTCGGTTCCCTCATGGACCACAGCCCGGCCTCCGGCGGAGCCATTGCCCTTGGAAAGACCCATGTATCAGTCGGAGTGGGTGCAGGAGCTTCAACTCTTGACCCTGGCCCATCTTCCGAGCTCCACACCTACATCCGCCATCTCGAGCGGAAGATCGACGATCTCACAACGGTGGTAAAGCGCGACAAACACGTCCGGGATGAGTTGGCGGAGATCAAACACCTTCTCCAGATCTCCCCATCTCGTTCCTCCGGAAGTCGTGGCGGACGAAGGAGCCACCACAGCCCCCCTCGCAGCAACGAAGTCGTTCACCCTCTAGAGCATCGGTCCCGCCCCTCCGTCAAGGATCGTCTCGAACCACCAAGGCCGGCGGAGGCCCAAGCCAAAAAGGACGCGACGCGCAGGGACCGCTCCCGTTCCCCCATCCAGCCTCGATGGAGACCATCTGCCTTCGAAAGGCTCGGTGGCAGAAGCGTCTCCGTCTCCTCCACCCACTCTGTCCGAGCGGGCAAAATAGGCCGAGAATCTACTCCTAGCCTCACAAGGGCAGCCAGGGGAGATGACGGGCTTGTGGAATTTCAAACCAGGGGGTATCGCGAACGCTTGAAGAACTCCAGAGCTAGGAGCCCTATCATCTCGCACCCTGCAGGCGCCCATAGCAGAAGTCCAATCACGGAGCGCCTCGAGCCTTCGGCTCGAGACAGCTCCCAAAGGAATCGCCGTGAACGTTCCCCCCAAAAGTCGGCCAGCGTCCAACCCAAAAGGAAGGAATACGACAGGCTGGATAAGCTTGTTCCCCTAAAGCGCACAGCGACTGAGCGTCCAGACGGTATTGACCGTTCGATCCGACCTCATCGCCACGCGCGGCTCACACGGCTCACGACCTCCCCCTTCACAAGGGAGATCGACTCGGTCACCCCACCCAAAGGCTTCACCCAGCCCAAGTTTGCTAAGTACGACGGCAAAACCGAGGCCTACACCCATCTCGTTCAATACAAGCTCGTTATGTCGCTATTCCTCCGGAATGAGCCTTCGGATGATGCCTTCCTGTGTAAGGTGTTTCCTGCAAGCCTCGGCAACCTTGGCCTCACCTGGTTCAATCAACTCCCGGCCCGGTCGATTTCCTCGTTCGATTCCCTCTGTGACGCCTTCATGGCTCGGTTCGTCACCAGCAACAAGCATGAGAAAGAGATCGACTCCCTTTTGGCCCTCCGCAAGCACAGCGATGAGACGCTCCGGCAGTACGCCGGCCGTTACTGGGAACTATTTAACGAAATCGAGGGTTGCGACGGTGTCATCTCCGCCCGTGGCTTCAAGTTGGGACTTACCTCCCAGGACGAGCAAGTCTATGACAACCTCGCTCGCCATAAACCTAACTCCATGAAGGACCTTATGTCTCGTATCGAAGGTTGGTGTCAACTCATCGAATCCAAGGCGGAGAGAGGCATCGGCAAGTCCACGAGTTCCAAGGCCCCCAATACCTCGGCATCCACACCGACTCCCGCACCTGTCGCAACACCAAAGAAACAAGTCAACAATATCAAGCAGTCGCCGAGGAGAGGACCAAAGCCAAGTGACTTCAATGCTGAGAAAACCGTCTTCACTGTTCCTATCTACCGCATCATCGACCAAGTAAAGGATCAACCCTTTTTCTCTTTCCCAAATCAAAAGCTCGGCACTGAAAATGGGAAAATCAAAAACCCCATCGTTCGATGCAGCTATCACAACGAGCAGGGCCACTTTACCACCGCATGCAAGCCCTTCAAGGCTTACTTGGAGCAGCTTGTTGCGGGTGGCCACCTCGGCAACTTCATCGACCACGAGAAGACAGCGGCTCGGGCACAACGTGCCGACATTAACACCGAGGAAGCCGTGCAGACGATCCATGTTATTCATGGTCCCCTAAACCCTGAAGCCGCTCGCCTACTCCGAGACGAGCTGCACGCGGCCTCTTCCTCCAAACAAGTCATGCTCCTCGGTCCCGAACCTAAACGCCCAAGGACCGATGAAGGCTCTAAGTGGACTATAACTTTCACCGAGAAAGACCTCGACCGCGTCCAGCTCTCGCATAACGATGCCCTCGTCGTCATGTTACGCATCGGCACTTTCAACGTCCGACGCGTCCTCGTGGACCAAGGTAGCTCGGCCGAAGTCATGTATTACTCCCTCTTTAAAGATCTGAAAATCCTGGATGCCGATCTCCGTCCCTCCGAGGTCCCTCTTATCGGCTTTAATGGCGCACCAGTCTGGCCCATCGGCACAGTCACCCTTCCAGTTCGCGCCGGCTCGGTGACTCTTGATATCGAATTTGTAGTGGTCGATGTGCCTAGCCCTTACAACGCGATTGTCGGGCGCACTTGGTTGCACAGGCTCCGGGCGATCGCTTCTACCTATCACCAGGTGGTCCGCTTCATCGGCCACAACGGACGCCAGGAAGACTTATATGGCGATCAAACTGCGGCCAAGAAGTGCTATGTCAATGCCGTCCGAAGTAGCAAACAGACCATCTGGAAGACGTCGGTCGATCCGCCGACGAAAAAACCATTGAAGACGTTACTACCATCCCCATAACCGAAGACGGTTCCCGTTTCTTCCTTGTCAGTTCCTCACTTAGTGACACTGATCGGAACGAGACGGTGGCCTTTCTTTACCGGAACATCGAAGTATTCGCCTGGACCCCGTACGAGATGCCCGGGGTCGATCCGTCCTTCATATGCCACAAGCTCAACATCGACCGAGCCAGGCGCCCAGTCATTCAAAAGGCACGTCGCTCCTCTCCCGCCCACTTCGAGGCCGTTATCGAAGAAGTCAACCGACTCCTTAATGCCGGTGCAATCCGCGAAGTCCAATATCCCAGATGGTTAGCCAATACCGTAGTGGTGAAGAAGAAGAACGGTAAATGGCGGGTCTACGTCGACTACTCTAATCTCAACGACGCTTGCCCAAAGGACTTCTTCCCCCTTCCTCGGATCGATCAACTCGTAGACGCCACAGTCGGCCACGAACGACTAAGTTTCTTGGACGCTTACCGAGGCTACCACCAGATTGCCATGAGCGAAGGCGACGTCGAGAATACAGCTTTCATTACTCCCCATGGCATCTTTGGGTACCTTGTCATGCCCTTCGGACTAAAAAACGCCGGTGCCACTTTCCAGCGCATGATAACCAAGATGTTCGAACGTCTATTGGGCGACACGATGCTTGCTTACATCGACGATATGGTGGTCAAAAGCATGCGTGCAAGCGATCACCTAGCCCACCTCGCCGAAGTCTTCGAAGTCCTCAAAAAGCATAAGCTCCGCCTCAACGCTGAAAAATGTGTATTCGGCGTCAGCTCCGGCAAGTTCCTCGGTCACCTTGTTTCCCGACGCGGCATCGAAGCTGACCCGACTCAAATTCGCGCCATCGAGCAACTCTCCGCCCCCCACAACAAAAGGGACGTTCAGCGTTTAACCGGCATGGCTGCTGCCTTAAATCGTTTTATAAGTCGCTCCTCGGACAAATGCCAACCATTCTTTGCACTCTTGAAAGGAAGCCGGCGCAGCTTTTTCTGGACCGAGGAGTGTGACCGGGCTCTTCTGCAGCTGAAAGCTTATCTCTCTGCGGCCCCGCTCCTAGTCACCCCTCGGGATCAGGAAGATTTGTTCCTCTACCTAGCTGTCTCTCCGCACGCAATAAGCTCGGTACTCGTCCGCCAGGAAGAAAGGGAGCACCAGCCTATCTACTACTCAAGCAAAACCATGACAACGGCTGAGACACGTTACCTTCCCTTGGAAAAACTTGTGCTCGCTCTCATCTCCGCTTCCAGGAAGCTTGCCCCTGACTTCCAATCACACCGTATCACCGTCCTAACCGAATACCCCCTTAAATCTCTCCTTCGGAAAGCCGATCTCTCTAACAGGATCTCACAATGGGCAGTTGAGCTTGCGAACTTTGAAATCCACTTTCAACCTCGAACGACTATCAAAGCTCAGGTCCTCGCCGACTTTATCGCCGAGCTCACTCCGGCCGACGTTCTTACTTCAACCCCGCCCCAACGCCCGGACGCACTCCCCCAAGCAACCCCAAGCTCTGCCTGGAAGCTTTTCCATGGCGATATTTGGAAGATGTACGTCGATGGCGCCTCCAACAGCCGAGGCGCCGGGGCCGGAATCGTACTCCTCTCCCCCTTCGGTGTCCTTCATGAAAGCTCCGTTTCTATAAACTTTCCCGCCTCCAACAACGAGGCCGAGTATGAAGCACTCATTTCTGGCCTCAAGACCGCCCAAGCGCTCGGTATCGAGGAGCTCGTGGTCTATAGCGACTCCCAACTCGTCGTTAACCAGTTGTCAGCGGAGTACGAGGCACGGGACGACCGAATGTGGACCTACCTCAGCTCCGCTGTCCAGCTCATCAAGTCTTTTAAGGCCATCCGGGTCGAGCATATCGCCCGAGAACAGAACGCCCACGCCGATGCACTTGCAGGACTTGCTTCGGCTTGCTCCTCCTCGGAACACCGGTCTATCTCCTTTAGCGCCATCGATAAGCCCAGTTTCGAGCTTGAAATCTTGAGCCACGAGGTCTTGAACATCGACCTCGGCCCAAGCTGGATGGACGAAATCATCGGCTACCTCCGCGACGACATCCTCCCAACCGACAAGAAAGACGCTCACCGACTTCGCAACAAGGCCGCCCTCTTCTGGCTTAATCCCAACGGCAAGCTTTACCGAAGATCATTTACCGGGCCATACTTATTGGTCGCACATCCACATCAAGTTTCGGGCATCATAGAGGAACTACATGCCGGCGACAGCGGTTGCCACTCCGGTGGAAGGTCCCTCGCCCACCGGGCCATCTCTCAGGGGTATTGGTGGCCGTCAATGAAAAAGGATTCTGAAGAATTCGTCAAGCGTTGCAAAAAATGCCAAATGTTTGCTCCAATTATCCACCAACCGGCGCGGGATCTTAGTCCTCTCACAAGCCCTTGGCCCTTCTCCCAATGGGGCATGGATATCATAGGCAAACTCCCGGTTGCTCCAGGAGGATTCAAATTTCTCTTAACAGCAACCGACTATTTCTCAAAATGGGTCGAGGCCGAGGCCTTGGTCACTATCGAGGAAACCGACGTAATCCGTTTTGTTTGGCGAAACATCATCTCTCGCTTCGGTGTACCGTTCGCCATCATCACAGACAATGGGAAGCAGTTCACAGGACAGAAGTACCGAGCCTTGCTTGATGAATACGGCATCAAGTGGGACACATCTACCCCAGCCTACCCCCAGGGCAACGGGCAGGCTGAAGCTGCAAACAAAGCGATTTCATCCGGAATCAAGCGCCGACTTGAGTCTCGGCGGGGCAAATGGGCCGAGGAGCTGCCCAGGGTGCTCTGGGGCTATCGCACCACACCTCGGCGATCCACTGGTCGCACTCCTTTCTCCTTGGCATTCGGAATGGAGGCTGTCATCCCCATCCAAGTCGGGCTCCCTACCATCCGCACTGAAAACTTTGACGAATCCGTCAACAATGCCAACATCGCTGCCGACCTTGACTTAGCCGAAGAGGAGCGTGACAATGCACGGATCAAGCTGGCTTCATACCAACAGGAGGTTGCCAAGGGCTACAACCGAAGCGTCCGCCTTCGGTCCTTCAAGCCAGATGATCTCGTTTGGAAAAAGGTAGTGGAAAAGTCCAAGAAGAGGAAGCTAATGCCAAATTGGGAGGGCCCCTACCGAGTCCTTAAACATCTCGGTTCAGGGAATTACAAGTTGGAAAAGCTGGATGGGTCACCTATCGCCAAGTCATGGAACGCTAACAACCTCAAAAGGGACGATCCGATGCGCGGGAAACGAAGCGTCGTGCACCGAGCCGTTCGATCTTTGACGCGTGTCCACTTCGGATGGTCAGGATCAGAGATTGAGAGCCGAAGTCAGAGCGCCGTATGGCCGAACCATTGGATTCGTGACACGTGTCCCTGAGTTGACGTTCCGTACTGACTGACTGGTGCGGCATGTGCCGAGGCAGCTTTTTGCCTTCCCAAGGCCCCGAGCGGTTTGGCACGAGGGTTTCCTGCTGCCGGAAGCAGATGGTGAAGGGATCGCCGAGGCTCCTCTATCCATCAGGGGTGCCTCTCGGAGAAGGAATGGTGGCTCGTTAGGAGATCAAGACCCTCAAGCGGTAATGTGGGGCTCAAGGGGTCTTGAGGGGCTATTGTGGTGGCTTCGGTTACCGTGTCGGTAACCGAGCTGCATACAGGAACCAGCATCTCGTCAAGATTTGCCGAAGGGCAGAAGAGTGCTAATCCCCTCTGGTTCCTGGTATGGTATCTCGCCCGGGACTATGCTTTGGTTCGAGGGTCATCCGAGATATTGGATCGAGGCGGTTATGATGGATGGGGCCCTTGTCAGATTCGTGGTAACGGCAATCATTTGGATTAGGTCATGCGCTCCGTAACCGTTTTATTCCCTACGTCATGAATGACGTCGCCCGAAGCGGTTACCAGAGCGTGATCTCTACGCGTTGGCTTGGAGGCCAAGAAAACCTAGGTCTATAAATACGACGGGATACTCATTGTGAGAGGTACGCCATTTTGGACCCTAACCCTAGACCTAATTCACTCTCCCTACATCTAACTTGATCGTCGGAGGGTCACTGGGCAGTCATCGCCCTAGTGACTTGTTGTAGGTCCTCTGGTGGAGCAGAAAGGAGCCTAACCAGGAGTGCTGTCTAGGTCTTGATAATCCGAACCCCCACAGTAATTGTAACAACATAGTCGGCCATGTGAGTTTTAGTTGTCATAGACTCATGGCCCGAAATTCAACCCATCTGAGAAAGAAAGTGAACAAAATCACGCGTTGTCTAATCATATTCCATGTATATATCCATACATACAGCCACTACACAGGGATTCGGGGACCTTGTAGTGAGCAAAGTCACTATAGAATTACTAGTGTTTGCCCGTGCCTACGGCACTACACACCCCGGTTGAAATTGCCCATGCCTACGGCACTTGCTAGTAGCTCAAATACTAAATCGATTCATTAGTGTGTAAACTTTTAAGCTACCTACAAAGAACTATCAATTTGCTTATGGAATCCCAGTAAATACCAGGTAAAAAGTTAAAACCAAGCAACAAACAGCAGCAACAAATCCAAAGCAGCAACAAATTTGCAGTAGAAATACACTCAACATAGACCAGAAATGTACACCATCAACATCAATTAAAGATCTTCACAACACCCTGACAAATTCACTCCTTGTATATATATAGTGATAGAGCATTGCCCGTGCCTACGGCACTATCAACGATGATCCAAACCATACTAATATCAAAATCACAAACACTTAAAAATATAGTCACATTGGTTGTGTTTTTCAAAAGAATACTTGAAATTCCTACATAGCGAATTGGCCGTGCCTACTGATCTTAAAAATCACATTCCTACATAAAAAAACAAAGAATTCGAAGCCAAAACATTATTCAAAGGTAATGGCATAGATGTGAGTCCAGCTTTTTGTGACCTTCCATATCTTCATTTAGTTTTATGGACGTGAGTCTAGTTTTTTTGTGACTTAAAATGGCCATGAGCTGCCAAGGAGAAAATGGAACATCTTATATTGATTCCTGTGTCCCCGTGTCCATGTTCGTGTCTGTGTTCATATCCTTGTTCGTGCATCATAGTATCCCATTAACGTAGGTGGCCTGATCATTTCAGTCAAGTAATTCATATGAACTTCCACCAAGAAAAATATGAAAGGTGCCATGATACCGCCCTTCATGCCCACTGCAGTATGATAGCTAGAAGTCTACACATTCTAATAAGGCCATTGGGATGAAAGGGTCTTGCACATTTATATACATAAATATACTCGTGGCGTATCCCTCGTTGTGTCCATGTCCCCATTTTTTTATATTAGAATTTCCGTGTCCCCGTGTCCATATCTGTATCCGTGCATCACAGTATCCCATTAACGTAGGTGGCTTGATCATTTGGCAAAAAAACATGCACATGCCTTAATTATTCATCCAATCCCAACAACTCATCGAGCAAAGTTTGCCATAATACTGCCCTTCATGACCATTGCAGTGTGATAGATAGAAGTCTACACATTCTAATAAGGCCATTCGGATGAAAGGGTCTTGCACATTTGGAATGAACACGGCAAGCTCAAAAAAGATTTAGTAGCATTATTGGTGAGCCATTAATTTGGAAGCAACTCTGTAATTTGTTGCCGAGGACACTAACAGTATCCTCGCATAATTGCCTTCTTAAAAACATAACAAAGTAGAGCCAAAGAAAGTTAAAAAATGGGAAAAAGAGTATGGAGACTCATCTTAAAATCTCCAACAAACTCGATTTAGTCCCATCGTTAACAACAGACTCTTCAAATCCCAAAAGAGTAGAGAAAAGTAGGAAATAGAATCGTACCACGAAATAGGAAATTCTGGATGATTTCCACAGAAAACAGCAGATTTAAAATGACCGGATGATTTCCACATCTTCGATTTCATCAAAGTTCAGCCTGACATTCATAGTAAAAATGAACAAACTTGGTGAGAATCATCAGATGTGGTCAAAACCCAAGAACTACTCCTAAATGAGAGACTTTTTAAAATGTGGGTTGTTTGTATTCTAATGAGACATTAAACAATGGGACATCAAATTTAAGAGGTAGTGAACATCAAGCGAAAGAATGATACCCAAAGAAAGTTTTAGTACGGCCTGGAGAAAACCTCTAAAATGGTTCATCCAATGCGCAGCCAGACAAAGGAAAATAGAGAAAAGGACAACCAAAATAAAAAAAATATCAGAGAAAGAGCGAGAGAGTATGTTGCGGAGGACAGTGGATTCCAATAACTTGTCTTATAGTAGAGCCCACGCCATTGTGTTTTATAATTGAAGAGTTAAAGTTTATCTTCTTACGGTCTTCTTCAAATTACCATCCAACATTGATTTCTTTCCCTTGGCTACACAGATGACCTTCCCTTTCCCTTTTGAAAATTTCATTGCTCCTGGAACACAAAGCGACAATAAGGATAACATAGTTTTCACTGGAACACAGCCTAAAAACAAACTCATAGAGGTGGGAACATAAAAACCAGGGAAACAAGTTTCGATGTTAGAAAACATATGCTCTAATGGGCATTCTGTTCAAAATTCCAAGAAGCGTTGGTAATCGGAATGGCGAAAAAAGTGAAATTTCTCCGAAGTGGTTCGAGAAAAAAAAGTTAAATTTCTCCGAAGTGGTTCGAACGGACTTTGCACCCAATTTTTTTTTCTAGAAGCGCTGGTAATCGGTTTGACGCAAACCTATTCCTAAAAATTTAAACCAAGCAGCAACAGCACATCCAAACTATCGGTATGCGTACGAATCGTCGCACCATGCTAACGATTGACTTGTAGTAAGAGTTGACAACCAAAAAAGAAAACTCAACCAGACAACAATTTAATCTTCATTATTGAAGCCAAATTTATCGGGTATGATGGTTCGGTGAGAAGTTGAGTGTTGTTGTACGAAGTTCTCAATTTAATCTTCATTAGTTGAAGCTGAATTTCACAAATCTACTATAAAAAGAAGAGAAGTCGTATGGTTCTAGTAAGATTACTCTATCATGATTACAACCCCTTTTTTTAACCCCATCAAGACCAATATTACAATTCTAGTGCTTGCGACCAAACACCCAAAATTGAAAAGCCACATCAAAAACCAACAATGAGAAACTTACACTACGTTGTATACGACTTAACTGGAAATAAAACACCAAAATTCCAACACCCCTGCTCCCAGCTTAGTCAGATGACTCAGATCCAAGATTACAATTTGCCAATTGCCATATCTCGCAATGGGGACAGCATTGCGGCTGCAGCACCCGAAAGCTATAACTGCAGTATCGTCCACGATACTACACTTCTCACGGACATTTCATCAAACACTTCGTACGCATACCTTAGCTCACTACATTTACAGTGAAAACTAATCAAAGAACTGCTAACTTAGGGGCATTCTTGTAAGAGATCAAATTTTGATGGGTAATATGCTGTGCTTGATTGGGGTCTATTTTTCTATGCTACCAAAAGTGGGAGGATATACACTGCCAGAACTAACAGCTGGTCGAATCTTCTTGTTTGTGACAGAAAGTAAAGCAAACGAAGTGAATGGACATATTTGACTATTGGCGTATAGAACAGATATATTCGATCAAAATATTTCTACACACACACTCATATTGAATTCCAACTGATATTGTCCTCAGACACACGCACAAACTCAGGGCATGTGATAGAACACTTGGGTTAGCCCTTTCGAGAGAGAGAGAGACCTCGTGGTGGTGCGCTAGTGGTGGGAGTGGTGCCACTGGTGGTGCTAAAAGGTGCGGTTCTGGCGCTCGTGGTGGTGGTGGTGTGTCAGAGTGGTTAGGGTCGGTGTGGGAGTAAAAGAGGGACAATCGAGAGAGTGAGGGAGGGGAGAGGAGGAGAAGAAGAGAGGAGGCGTTTGGGGGCTAAGGTTTTGAAAGGGGATGCTGTGTGAGAGAGAAAGAGAGAGAGAGAGAAGAGGAAAGAGAAACCCGAAGGAGCAATGGATTTTGGTCGGAGGTAGGAAGGGAAAACCGTAGTGAGAGAAGAGGAAAGAGAAACCCGAAGGAGCAATGGATTTTGGTCGGAGGTAGGAAGGGAAAACCGTAGTGAGAGAGAGAGAGAGAGAGAGAGAGAGAGAGAGAGAGAGGGTTATTTATTTATTTATTTTATCCGCATGTGAGTTTGAAAATTGAAACGTGAAAGGGAGAGGCATGGCAGTTGTATAATTTAGGCTAAAATCATGGGCACTTAACTGGGAATAGGAGGATTCATCACAGCCTTTGAATCAAATCAATTTCAACCTTTGGATTAACTTGTCTTGTGTGGAGGCTCACGCCATTGTATTTTATTAGGTAGATACGATTCCCATGTGAAGTTAGTGTGACTTTTCTTGCACGGGGAAAAGAGGTCAACAGATACTTAACACGGTCTTATGTGTTGTTATCAAGGAATATTATTCAAGCAAAAAAATAGATTAACAGGAATCGGTGTATTTAAACGAATCATATTAAACTTTTTAAGCCTAAGAGCATCTCCATTAATCCATCCTTCATTCCTCAAGTAGACACCCCAATCCGGAATGGCGAAACAAGGGCAGAACGACATTAATCAGAACCTCGGTTGGAACCTCTTGTCTAAGGCCGAGTTGACGCTGAATTCAGTACGGGATGTAGAAAGTAAAAGCCTCCAAACCAGCAAGGACGACCCACTAGGGGCTCGTGAAGGGAACGGTCATGGGAGGGAGATCTAGCCATGAACACCTTCATGAAATGGTCTCAGCTCTGTCTAAAGAAGTCAACCCACTTAGGAGTCTACCTGTCTGCAAATTCAAAGCATTGGAGGGACAACAGCCTAGCCTCATATGTTCAGTTTCCCGGAGGAATGGTCAGCACATTCACCTTATCACAAAGCCAGATTTGCAAAGGAGAGAAAAACAAGTCAGAAACCATGGAAAGCCAAACCGAGTGTTGAGGAAAAATGAGAACGTGAGAAAGACCCGAAAAAGGAGAGCTGAGTGAGAAGCCAACCTATAGGAGGAGAGGACTACCCCCAAAAGTCTCCGTCCTTCCAGAGCAAACTTTATCCAAACCCATCAATGTTTCAACCAAAACCATTGGAATTACATCATTGTGAGCCTCGATTTGGACACCGATACTGACCAGAGCTGAGCTAGCATGACCAGTGGAAGGCACCAAAAGGTAGGCCGCAAGTAGGCACATGCAGAGGGCAGTCATACGCCGAGTTTGATAAGTTGTGTCTGCAAGATCACCAGAGGGGGAGAACATTTCAATAAGCCTCATCACATTAAGGCAACCATTGCTGACTAAGTAGCGGGCAACACCGCTACCTAGTCTAAGGGCCACAGATAAAACCTTGTGGACGCTCTCACGTACCGGAGGGATAGTAACTTCTCTCGAGCCAAAGCCACTTAGGTAGGCGCAAAATTCCTCTACAGTAGGGCAAAGTTCCTGCTCGCCAAAGCGAAAAACGTGAACCTCCGGATCCTAGAAGCTCGCAGCCGCCTTCAAGAGCTCGGGACGAAGACAAATGTTGCAGAGGTACCTCATGAAGTAGAGGCCATGAGCTCGGAAGTTGAGCCAATCAACGCCTTCCATTGAGACCAACCATGGGCAGAGTGAGCCGGTGAGTGAAAGGGCCACGGAAAGGAAGAAGTGGGCCTTAGAAGAAATGAAACTTGAGTGAGATGGAAGGAATTTGAAGTTAAGAGTTTGAATTTATAGGAAGAATGGAGGAGACAAACTCGGCTTTCAAAGAGTCTCACATTCCAAAAATGTGTCTTCCCCGTGAGTTTTGCATAGGAAAAGGCTTGGTCATTGTATGAAAGTACAATGCAGACATGCATTGGCTCAGGAATGCCATTGCACAAGTCAAACCTCAACCATTGTGCAAAGTGCCTTGGGAAACAGCAAAATGCAGACTGTCAGGAAAATAACCACGCAAGGCATATTAGGGTCGCGCACAGCATATTGGATCCTGGAAAACACCATGGCATAACATCATTATACCATGGAGCCCTAAGGAGTAATGCACAGCATTTTGAAGAGACGCACGACATAATGCGTATGCATTTCTGCAGTTTTTGACAGTAAAGGCATGTAATGGACTTGAGGCATCTTGGGGCATCACCAACCCCCAGGACCCACTCTAACAAGTATATGGGACTTCGGGGATGTTTTGTTTTGGGTCAACTCTCGGGATTCGAGGTCATAGTACAAAAAGTCGATAAAATCCTTTTTTCAAGGCATGTCGAAGCATCGAATCTTGTTTCAAGTCATTTCACGTCGCTTCTTCGGGTCATACAGGTTATAATAGTCAAAAGTGACTTAGTCCAAATTTCAGTTTGAGTCTCGGGCCAAAATTTGAAGTTTTCACCTATCAAAGTCAACATTTTCTCAGTTTTTAGGTATATCCCGAGCATAAGGTCGAACTTTCAAGTTGTATCTCAAGCTATAAAAATCATTGCGGTTATGCTCGAGCCTGTGGCGAGAGGGGTTCATGAAAAAATCCTTTAAGAATAGCATTGATTCTTTAAAAGCTCATACTTCTTTGATTTCTATTCCTTTGTCGATATTTTCCCATAGGAAATCGTGCATTGGACATAGGTTCGCGATCTATGGCTAGTTGTGCATTTTGGTAAGTGTTTTAGTTACTCAATTTTCTTCGGACAACAACAATGAAAGAAATTGAATGACAAAAGACAACGAAAAAGTAAAACCTGTGCATATATAATCCCGAAGGAATTCATGAGTCGAAGTGCAAAACAAGGCATGCTAGCCCAATGCTCAAAATCCTATCTACCAAGGGTAAACAAGCACCCCACAAAAGGAAGCACGCAGGCCCCAATCAAAAGACAAAAGCAAAAGAGGAAACTCAATCCTCGTCCTCATCTCCGTCCTCACCCTCCTCCTCGTCCTCCTCCTTCGCCTCGGAGCTGGCAACCTCCTGAGTGCGAGTCATCCTGGGCGTAGTGCTACCAGAGGTATCCTCCAGATCGATATATGTCAACTCCTTGGTCTCGTCTGTGACGGCAATAGGCTCATCCTCCGTGCCGCCCGAGTGTCTCTGTCTCTTCAACGAGTGCTCCTCCCGAGAACTAGCAGACGAAGCCTGTCGTATAGACATGCGAACAGACTTCCTGCGAAGCCCCCGGGCAGCTCCTCCTCTAGCCTGCAATGACACAACAAGCATATAAACATTTGCATCATTAGTCATGAAACAAAAGCCACCAAAGGTCAAGAGTTTACCAGTGACCCTCCAGCATGAGCTAGAACCGGCGGGGAGTGGCCCATGGCATATTGTCGCACTAACTGCTCCAGGCCCATCATGGCCACCGCCATCTCCCTCACGTACTCCGGAGTCACCTGCCTAACACAAAGGATGATTAGCATAAGGAGTGCTGAAAGTGAAAATATGAAGATGGCAGAAACATGTTATACCTGAGCAAGGAACTCTGGAGGCTCGACCGCAGAGCGTGGGACCTCCACCAGGCAAGGGACTCCCTGAGCGATCACACTGTCCACCATCCATGAGAGCGTAGGCAGGCCGGCTCCACCCTGACCTGTCCCACCACCCCAAGGGTCCTCACTCCCTTTGCCTCTACCTCCTCTCCTACCATCTTACCACCTCTGCCACCGCGTGCCTGCCGCTACGTCTCCCAGGCAACACGGATCCCAAAGCTCTGCATCAAGTGCTGAGCCTGGTACTCCGTGTTGTCAACACCGGCTTGGAACAACAGCTTTAGCTGAGGGTCCAGCTGTGTGAACCGCTCAACTTCTTCCAAGGTATACTCGCTTGTCGTCAGCACGAAAGAAGGGAGTGGCCCAGGGACTAAGAAAGTGTCCAGCCTCATCGACTAACATGATACTCGGTCACCCAATTACCACTGCCAGCCGTAAGGGGACTCCAGAAGCACCCTTCCTCTTGTCACAGTCCGGCTACGGGCCACAAATGGAACCTCAAAGCGGTCCCAGATGCGCCAGTGCACCTGCAATTGAAAGCGTGTATCAGAAGACCGATTCAGTATAGAATTAATGAGGATTGAGAGACCAAATGAGCATGAATACCTGGTTTGGATGCAGCTCGTCCAGGTACAGTCGATAGGCGTTCAGATCGCCTTTCCCATTCTTCACCCCTCAGAACTCCTTCAACCAACGGAGGGCCCGAGGGAGTACCATGTCATCAGGGCACGACCTCGTGGGAGGGTACATGTCCAGTACCTCATACGTCCAAAGCTGCAGAGTTCAAAGCATCAGGAGTTAGCACGAAATGATACAAGCACTTGAATAGAAAGCTAACTAGGTATTGAAAGCGAGGTTTCAAAATATACCTCCCAGACTGTCTAGTAGCCGCCGATACTCTTCACCGCGCCTCAGGAAAGAGACCCCATGAAGGTGTAGCATGCCCCCAAAGCCGCACCGCCCTTGTCAAAACGGGCTATCTCCCCAATAGCCCCCAGAGCCGGCAAGAAAGACAAGTGGACTCGGTTGCGCTTGTTGAGAAACAGGGACGCACCAAGCACGTACAGCAAGAAGCACCAGGCCATCTGCTCCTCTTGGATCCTATCCACCGGAGGCTCCCTCCAAAAGTCCAAAAGCTAGGCGTACGAAGCGTCCCCCTTCTCCGCTCTCAGCTTGTACCCCAGAAGGCCCCTCTAGAGCTCTGGGTCCCTCCCCGCCATGGTGTTGTAAGGGATGGGGTCACCTCCAACCCTTAGCCCAGTGATCGCCGCAAAGTCTAAAGGTGTCACCGTCATCTCACCGAAAAAGAAGTGGAACGAGTTTGTCGTGTCTCACCACCTCTCGGCGAGAGCCCTCACCACCTGGTTATCGTTGCTCGCCCTCGTCAACACGCCTACGAACTCCCTAAAACCTGCCACCCTCACCATCTCCCTAGAGGCCTCCGGAAGCCTCTCCTAAAATTGGGGCACATCGCCCGCACCACCATAGCACGAGATCCTTATCTCCTGTTACAAAAAGAGGCGTGATTCAATAAACATGGCACGATAATCATAGGCATTGAACTAAGAAACATAGTACATTGTATTGGAATACGGATATTAAAGCATACCTCGGCTTGGCGCAAAGACAGGTGCTGCTACGGGTCCCTCAAAACTAGGGACTCGTCATAGACGACCCTCTCCGGCCTATAGGTGTCCAGGAGTGAAGGCACCACTACATGATGAAGAGGCACGTAAGACTCCTCATCAAAAGACCGGTCCTGCCCCAGGACCATTGTCACCTCGTCCACCATGGTCCTCCAGGGGATCAGAACCTCCTCCTCCTCGACCTGGAGACCCTCGGTCGCTCCCGTCTCGAGCTCGGCTCGGAGATCCCTCTCCCGGAACTCAAGCAAGGCCTCCGCCAGCCCAGGTACCCCCCGTAGGGCCTCCACCAAGTCCTCAAGGGACGCACCCTCCAAGTAGTCTCCCATGCCTATGGGTCGTGACGACCTTGCACCTACGCCACTACCCACGAACATGGCCAGAGTCTCCTGCTCCTCCGCCAATCCTCCTCGACAATGGGGGCCTTCCCCAAGTTAGCCCGTGGCTCCATCGCAAGAGAAGCCTCCGTCTCCTCCTCCGTGGCCCTCTCCTCCAAACCACTAACAACACCTGACTGGCTTATGGCCACGTCCTCACCCTCTAGCTCCATTGCACCTAGGCTCTCGGTGCTCTGGCCGTAACCGGCCAACACCACACCATCACCGCTGCCAGCCACCACGGCAGCCGAGGCCGCTACCTCCTTGGCTGTGGCTGCCGAAACCGAAACCCTCGGGGTCTCTGGAACCTCCCCGATCACCGCGTCACTCTCAGGAGGGACCGTGGGTGGTGTAGCCTCGACCCTCGGTGGTTGATCACCTCTAGGAATGTCTGTATCATCCATAAATACAAGAGAGAAAGATGTCTGAGAGAGACGAGAAAGAGCCGAGAGAGAGAGAGATGTCCGAGAGAGACGGGAGAGAGCCGAGAGAGAGAGAGAGATGTTCGAGAGAAGTCGGGAGAGAGTGCCGAGAGAGAGAAGTCGGGAGAGAGAGAGAGAGCAGATGAGAGAGGGAAATTCGAATGGAGTGAGGCATACTGTGTATGCCTCACATATATATTTCCCTTTTTGAACCGGTTCGTCTGAGATTAAAAGCGGACCGGGTCCACACCCTATAGCGCCACACGGCATTATGGCTAAATCGCGCGGCATAACGCTTTGCTTTGTCATGCCGTGCGTCTTTCTGGAAGCTACGCGCGGCATTCTGGGGTCATTTCGACTGATGGATTCTGAAAACAGCCCTGACAATCGAGTGTGTGACGATTGTTTTTGCCCGGATCCATTCAAAAACAAATAAGATAGGGAGATATGAGAAAGGAGACTTTTTCATTCCATAAAACCGGGGAAATCCCAGGGATTTTCATTACATTTGTTCAAAAAAAAAAAGAGAAAAAAAATCAATAAAAAAAACAGAAAAACAAAACAAAAGAAAGTCCTACTACCCCTCTTCTTCTTCTTCTCATTCTTCTTCCTCAATCGCCCCCCCCCCCCCGCCGGAAGCATCATTCGCCGTCTGAATGATCGTCAGAGCCATTCAGATTCCCCTTGGAATCCTCAGCGGTATCATTCGACTCGCGCTCTGGCGCGAAATCTGGATCATTCTTGTCATCCAACTGGTCGAAGGCGAAGTCCTGAAGGTTTGACACCGCGTGACGGAGGGTACGGATTGTTGAAATCAACCTCGCAATTTGTCGGTTGAGTTCTTCGATCTCCTCTCAGTAGAAGGCCATTTCGGCCTCGAGGGAGATCACCCGCGCAGACAAATCACTATTAGCCATCCTCTCTCTTAGGACTCGTGAGTTCTTGGAAAGAAGATGGAGAGGCTTGAGAGATTTTTGGAGGTGGTACATGGAATAAGGCACCACCATGCTTTTAAAGAGACTTCGACCATCGAAAGGGCACGCCTGTATTAATGGGCACCCTTAAACCAACCGACTGTTTTCGAAAATTGAAGAGTTGCATGGGGAATTGAAATGTCATGTGCCATGATGCTAAGCCGCGTGGCGTTTTGACTTTGCATGGATAAGATCTTTTCCTCGGAAATTGCTCAACCCTGACACCAAAATCCCCTTGAAAATCAAACCTTCCAGCCATTTTGCAGAAAAGTCTATTTGGAATATTGTGCTAGAATCTTTCGTCTCCCGAGGACTGGCCGTATCCACATCCTTTCGCTATTTTTGCCCCCCAGGCTCATCAAGTCTCAATTAAGCCTTCTGAAGGCACGTCTCACTATTTTTGCCCTCTGAGGGCTTGTCAAGTCTCAATTGACCTCCTGAAGGCACATCTCGCTATTTTCACCCTCTGAGGGCTCATCTAGTCTCAATTGACCTCCTGAAGGCACGTCTCGCTATTGTCGCCCTTCGAGGGTTCGTCTAGTCTCAATTAAGCCTCCTGAAGGCACGTCTCGCTATTTTTGCCCTCTGAGGGCTCATCATGTCTCAATTGACCTCCTGAAGTCTCGCTATTTTCACCCTCCGATGGCTCATCTAGTCTCAATTGACCTCCTGAAGGCACGTCTCGCTATTTTCGCCCTCCGAGGGCTCGTATATTCTCAATTAAACCTCATGAAGGCATGTCTCACTGTTTTTGCCCTCCAAGGGCTCGTCTCATACACAGTTATTTACGCACAATCCACGACACTCAGCACCACAGACACTCAATCTTCTCAAAGTTTATTGTGTGGTTTTATTTGTCCCCCAGGACTCTTTTTGATTGCATTGTCCCAATCGAACTACGCTGGTCTGATCCCTAAAATGGGGTACGTAGGCAGCCTCATGGGCGCGACCACCATTGTCATTTGCTTGCATTTCGATTTTCATATGTTTTTGTCTCTGTTTAAAGACCTTGGAACAATGGATTGGGATGTCTATTCTTTAACCGTCACTCGCACCAACCAATGGTGTCCGAGTTACGTTAAAGAGGGACTACGGTAGACACCCCAAACCGGGCTTCGGGGGTACTTTAAATGTCCCGATGATGAAATAAAGGAAACAAATACCTTCGAGAGCTTGGATGTAGGACTCCCTTAAAACAAAACCCAAAAGCCTAGAACAAACCCAAGGGCCCAGAACTGGACCCTTAGTACCGCACGACACACCTCTACACCGCAGGGCATAACAAATTTCATTATGCCGCATGAGGTCATGAGGTCAATCGCACGACATTTTGGATAAAGTTCTGACTGGCTCAGTTAGCTGTCGGCCACGCCCACTTGAGCCACTGCTATAGGTTAGCTCAGCCAAAAAGGCACTTCTGGCCTGCCCAGAAAATACCTCCCCCATTTGAATTCAAAGTCCTTGGCTTTTGCCTATAAATACAACCCTCCACTCAAGAGAAAAGGCCGGAACTCTGTTTCTTTCTCATCATGCTTTTACACTCATTCCTCATTCCTAAGCCTTGAGAAAGTTATTCCAAAAACATTCACAAGGTTCTTTCTTTCTCAAAGTCCTCCATTTTTCTCCTCATCATTAAAGTGAGCTCTCTTGCTCACTTTAAGGTCCCAACTACCCAGTACCCACCTATTTAACCGCATTCACAGTCTTCTTTTCTTAACCGGACTCATCCACATTCATCCATAGCCGTCCGTCCTCATCCAAGCTCAAGAACAAAGGTACAAACTAGTTTCCTTGGGGTAGGCTCTGTCCTTACTCCTGAGGGAATCTTTCTGTAGTCCTGATCAACCCCCCTTTTGGTTAAATCTTGACTTAAAAAAACCATTTTCAAAAACCAAAAGAGGCCTCTGTGCTGAGTAGACTACGCCGCGTGGCTGCGTTTCATGTAGCTACTGCTTTCTTGCCTAAACTTTCTGGATTATAGCTATCCTCTATCAGGCCTGTTTTACTACTGAAATATCAGGTGTTGGTGCTTTCAAAATAAGACCATATCTACAAGCCATGCTTGATTTAGAAACTAAGCTTTTCCTTGACCCTTTCGAGGGATCAAAAGAATAAAAGATGATTTTTCGTCCATGGCTTGAAAGAGTGGTGTTTTTAGAACGGTCCAGAGATAAAAACATTGTCTGATATCAGTTGGAAACCCCATGCGTTCTATTCAAGATGTCGGGCGGCATTTTGAAACTTTACAAAGGCCTGAAAGCAAAGAGGATACCCCGCACGGCATTCTATAAAACCGTGCATGGTATCACAAAATGCCATGCTGAAGGATACTAAGACCCAGACAGTTTTAGCCGAAAACTTCTTCCATGTAGCATCATTTGTATCATTTCACACTGTACAGTTAGCACCACTCGCACGTCGACGTGATATATTTCCCATGTCCCTTTCCCCTTTACTTGTTTATTAAAGAGCTTGATTTTTCAAAAGATATTTTAAATCTCCCTTTTGAAAAAGTTTAGTAGAGACTAGTCTTACCGGGCGGGTGGGGTGCATTTTCTTTAACAAAACCTTTCCCATTCGTAACGTGGCTTCCGAACTCAAAATCTCAATGTTTTCGCTAGACCAAAGGCCTTTTCCTCTGAAACAAACTCCCGGTTTCTCGGATCATCCATCTCAAAAATCCGGGTGGCGACTCTTCGGGCGCGCCGGTACGGGGAGCCTATACCTCCATACCCCTATATTTTAGTTTTTACTGTTTCGGAGGACGTGTTTGCTCCAACCCATCCTCCAAAACACTTTCTTTTGGAGGATTGATGTCAAAATACTTTTTGAAGGATGGGTTAGAATTGATTTCCCTCAAAATGGAGGAATGAAGGAAATTTGAAGGAATAGAGAATGGGTTGGAGATGCTAATAGGTATGAAACTAAAGGAAAAAACCTTAGTCGTTTTCTCTTTTCCTTCCCCTCCCTTCTCCTAGGATTTTCACCACCCTAATGCGGCGGCAAGACGGGAGAGTTTTAAACTTTTTTTTTTTTTTAATCTTCGGAGGGTTTTAAACTTTAAGGGTATTTTTCTTTCCCACAAGTGACGGTCTCTTTTCTCGCTTTCCTTAATTCCTCATGTCCAGGGAGGTCTTTTTTCTTTCAATCTCAAATCGATTTGAGAGTTTTTTTGTTGGTATTGTTCCTTTTTTTTCATTTATCTCGGCTTCTCCTTTGTCATCAAGGTGCCGCTTTGAATTTCAACAACGGTGGTAGTGATGGTCCTTTGGTAGCGATGGTGGTTCGATAACAAATCAGATCGGTTAGATCGGCTTTTCCAACGATTCATATTTTCAGTTGCAAAAAATTGGAAGTGGAAGTTGTCATCGAAGATATTCGCCGAGGAGTTGATCAGTTAGGATTTGTGATTTTGTTTTTATTCGTAGAGTAGTTACTCACACTTTGGCAACTTCATGTTTGCAAGGTTTTGGTATTTGTACTTGGAAAACTAGACCTCCTGGTTAGTTATTAAATCCTTTGTGAAACGAAAATCATCATCTTCGATGTACTACTATGGTTTTTTTATTAATGAATGAAAGTATCCTACCATGTTTTAAAAAAAAAAACGAATCGTATTTTTCTCAAGAGAAATGAATGGTCAAATTCTTATCATCCATCTTCGTTAACACATATGTGATTCAATCAGCCTTTAGTGATATCTCTTGAATTTTGCCATGGGTAATTCTAATGTTGAAGTCAACAAAATGAAAGGCTAGACTGTTATATAAGATCATGGTGGCTCTCATCTTTAGGGTTGCAAATGAGTCGAGCAGCTTGAAGTCATCCTACATCATATGTATAGGTTGTCTGATTCATAGTTTGCTAAATTTCAAGCCGTAAAAGAAGTAATTGAAGACTTACTATGTCATTGATGTTTGGAACCTCCCCAAGAATTGCCGCTATAAGGGTCGATTTACCCGAGCTAACCTCTCCACTTACAGCTATCTTCTCACCACAATGAACCACCAAGTTTATATCATTTAGAGTTGGCTTTAAAGAGCTAGAATCCCATGAAATTATGGTGGTACTAATAGCTATATCCTGGTTAAGTCCCTCCGCATTGCGCGTTTTCTTGGCATATCTATTCTATAATTCAGGTGCATTGAGAAACTTCATGATTCGAGAGAAGGAAACCTTTGCTTCAATAAACACTGCCCCAACATCAGGGATCATTCTTATGGGCTCCTGAAGAATGCGGAAAGCCACAAGAAATGTGAACACATTACTGGCATTGGTAGGAATCCCAAGTAAGTAGCAAGCCCAAAAGGGAACAACTAATAGCATGATTGAGGGGATACCCAAAATAGAACCATATAGTACCCCTTTTTGTGACAAGACTGCTAACAAATTGTTTGATTCTTCTGTCCTTGCCTTTTCTACCGCATTCTTGAAATGAGTCTCCCAAGCATATAATTTAAACACCTTCATGTTCGTCAGTGCCTCCAGGGCCGGCCCAAAGGTTTTAGGTGCCCAAGGTCAATAAAAAAAAGTGTGCCCTTACAGAATTAATAGTTAACAATTTTACAACAACAATCACAATATAAGAAAGTCGAACCAATAAAAAGTTCTTCTTACGGGACCTCTTTCAACCAATAAGTCCTTTAATTTTTGATCCATGTTATCCCAATTACATGGACCATCAATGCTCACAAGAGCGCATTCAACATTCAAGTCTTCATTTGGATTGACATCCCGCGAACTTTCATTATTACTCTCATTGACACATTGATAGGCTTCCTCACCCCCCAAATCCTCACATTCTTCTTCATTCACCAAGTTTTTAGCGACATCAATCACCAAATTTTCGTGATCTTCGACTGAGCTTTGAACATTTTCATCGCTTGAAAAGAACTTTTTAATAGCCCCTTTTTGAGAATTTATTAATGCTTCTGTCTTTTGCTTCTTTATTCTTTTCTGATGACCAGATAGTTGACGTTTAGGTATGATGCACCTAAGTAAGAATTAAAAAAAGGGGCTTATAACATGATTATTAATGATGCACTAACCGATAATAAGATATTTTTAAATGTAAGCACACCAACTAATGTCAACTAAATCAGCATAAATCTAAGCACCACCAGCCAAGGCTCTGCATTTAACAACATATGTACAAATTTAAGCACCACCAACCAGGGCTCTGCATTTAATAACATACGTACAAATTTAAGCACCACCAGCCAGGGCTCTGCATAAGAAGAGAATACTTACAGATTTGAAGCCTCGCAAGTCACAAGCGAATGGGACTCTAAGACTCCGCAGTGTGTATTATACTAGTAGTATATAATGGTCCTGCATTTCAATTTCCAATAATCTTAAACACAAATCAAGTGAGAATAAAAAAAGCCCTAATATCACGATCACTGTAGGGAGGTATTCCCGACCAGCTATGAATAGTTACCGAGCACGTGATGCAACGAGGGCATGTGGTAGGCATGATAAGCTTATCGCTGGGCAGTGCGATGAACAGCTGTGTGGACCAGTGACCTGTGAAGTCATTAGCCCAGGTTGTCTGTTCGGCTGATAAGGACAAAAGACCTGTGAAGTCGTTTGTCCAGGTATAACGACATGGACCAGTTGCATGTGGGGTCATTGGTCCAGGAGGACTGTTCGGCAAAGAGGTAGCCGAACAGTGGAAGAAGTTGCCCTGAATCGTGATATGGCAAGAATACTCCAGAATGGTAATATTCCGTAAAAGGATAAAGATCCCGAGTATATAGGATCGAGGCTAGAGACCCAACGTGAGTGGGATGTTCGGATAATTATGGGAAAGAGTCCTATAAAGGTTGAGCTTTTGTACAGATAAGGGAATGAGAATCCAGAAGATACTAGGTTTCCTATACGAGGTAGGAATCCTAGGGCAACAGGGATGCTTGGGCTGCAAGCATCCGTGAGCCTATAAATACGAGGTAAGCCTGGAGGTAAAAGGTACGCAATATTTGGCTATCTCTTATTGCTTTCCTATTGATAATTAGGGTTTGTTAACCAGTACGTGACACTAACTTTGCCATCGGAGGGCCTTTGCCACGAGAGGCAAAGGTGCGCTCACCCTTCGTCTATTTTGCAGATTAGGGTTCCGACGAAGAACTAGGGTTCCGGTGAAGAGGCGCGTGAAGTCGTTCCAGTTTAGTGTTGTTCAGAACGCTAACTGTTTTCATCCCCCTACAATTGGCGCCGTCTGTGGGAAACAAACGAGTTTCATGAAAAAGATAACCATGATGGAAGAAGATCCAACCACGCCGTTCAATCCAAAGAACCAGTTAAGTGGTAGAGGGGATAAATCTCCACCAGGTGCTCCGAGAAAGCCCACTGGAAGAGAGGACAAAGCAGCTACTGGCTCCACGAGAAGGAGCAAGTCCTACCAAAGAGAGGCATCGGTGGACCGTTCAAAACGTGTCCATAACAGCGAGGATATCCTCGACCGAAAGAGGAAAGAAATTGAGGAGTACGCTCGTTTGATTAAGAAACGAGAGTATGAGATACGAGAGCTGCAGCGGGTACGAGATCACCCGGAGGACTCCGGACTTTTGCGAAGGAGTTCTGGAGAAGACAGGAGGGCTTTACTAGTCCATAAACAGCCTCGCTCACGAGGAAGAAGAAGCAGGAGCAACAGTCCTCCTACGAGACGGTGTGAAGCTTCCCCACGAAGAAGGAGAAGGAGAAGGAGAAGCAGAAGTAAAGACCGTACACTAGAAAGGCGAAGGGCTTCTTCACGAAGAAGAAGGAGCAGAGAACGAAGTTCTTCATCTGAGGAAAAGACAAGGAAACATCACCGTGATAGGTACGAGAGACCTGATGCTGACTGGGCCAAAGCTGTGGCTCATAAGACAGTTGAAAAGGAGGAAGGGACGGTGTCCGCACGAGAAGCGGCACGTAAAGCCCTGAGTAACATTGCAGCCTCCCCATTTGCGAGAAGGCTGCAGGAGGCCAGGCTGCCGAGCAGAGTGAAGCACGGAGCGTTCGTGCTTTACGAGACAAACACGGACCCTGTGGCTCACATACAGCATTACCAACAGGCCATGTTCATGCACGATGGTGATGATGCCATTCTGTGCAAAATGTTCCCGTCAAGTCTTGGCAAGGTGGCCCTGAGCTGGTTTCATAAACTAGCACCACGATCCATAAGAGGATGGAGGCAGTTGGCCGAGGAATTCACTGCTCGGTTCTTGACAAGCAGAAAGGCCCCAAAGACTTTTGAGAGTCTGTCCACCATGAAACAGGCGGATAGTGAGCCGATCAGAGATTATGCAAAGAAGTACTGGGAAACTTTCAACGAGATTGAAAGTTGCAGTGAGGAATATGCCATAGCAACCTTCAAAACTGGTTTGCCTGTTCGGGGAGAACTGCGTCGCTCGTTGAATAAACATCCGGTGGCTACGTTGGCCAAACTGATGGAGCGAATAGAGCAGCACGCCAGAATGGAAGATGACATACTCCGCGAGGACGGCAGGATTGCTGCCGAACAGCCCAAGACACCAGCAAAGAAGGTGGACAAACCTGAGCCCAAAACGTACAAGGAGCGCAAGGAGTACGGGCAGGCTAAGAAGGAAAAGCAAGCCCCTGACCCCAAGTCCTTCTTTTCTATCACTACTGTCTGGAAGGAGCCAATCTACAGGATTCTTTATCGAATAAAGAATCAGCCATACTTCAAGTGGCCTCCGAGTCTTGGCGGAGATAAAGATGCTAAACGTGCTACGAATCAGCACTGCAGCTACCACAAGGATTGGGGCCATATGACTGAAGATTGCGAGATGTACAAGAAGCACCTTGATGATTTGGTCTCTCGGGGCTATCTCAAGGAGTACATCCAGGAAGACCCCAAGGAAAAGAGGAGGGCCATGGAATTGGATTACGAGCAGAATCCTAAGGGAGTAATCCATATGATACATGGGCTGGCTGCACCTTATACGAGAAATGAGGTTAGACTGTTGCAAAGACAGTTTAAGCACAATCAGCACGTGATGCGATTGGGGCAATAAAAGAGGGCGAGAGAGTGATGTATGCAATGAAAGCATAGCCTTCACGGATGATGATTTGGGAGAGGTCCAGATACCTCATAACGATACTCTGGTCATAACCCTACGAGTTGGGGAGTATGACATTGAAAGGATCCTAGTGGATTCAGGAAGTTGTACAGAGGTGCTGTACTACGACGCGTTCAAGAAGCTGGGACTGGCCCAGACAGATTTGGAACAGTCCACGACACCATTGATTGGGTTTGGTGCAGGGGCAGTCTGGCCCCTTGGAAAGGTGACACTGCCTGTTCGGGCAGGTTCAGTTGTCTTAAGGATGGATTTTCTGGTTGTAGACGTCCCCTCTTCTTATAACGCGATTATAGGAAGAACCTGGTTACACAAAATGAGGGCAGTCTCCTCGACTTACCACCAGATGGTGAAATTCCCATGGTCCAACGGTATCGAATCAATCAGGGGTAACCAGAAAGCGGCCCAACAGTGTTTGATCTCCATCATTAAGAAGGCCCCAAAGGCCCATCATGTTCATACACTTGAAGTGCCAGATCAACCGACCATCGAGGATGTCGGAAGATGCCCGGCCGATAAGGTAATCGAAGGCTTGGAAAAAATTAAGATCAACGAGGCTAATCCTAAAAGATACTTTTTGATTGGGGAATCACTACCAGCAGTGGAAAAGGCCGAATCAATACAGTTTCTGAAGGAGTATATTGATGTGTTTGCATGGATACCAGAAGAGATGCCTGGTGTAGATGCTGACATAATCTGTCACCATCTAAATGTTGACCCTCAGCATAAACCAGTTATTCAGAAGAAACGTAGGGCTGCCGTGCAGCACGTGGATGCTATTGTTGAAGAGATTAATCGATTGCTTGAGGCAAAAGCAATACGCGAGGTTCACTACCCTGAGTGGCTATCCAACACCGTGGTCGTGAAGAAGAAGAATGGAAAGTGGCGTGTCTGTGTGGACTTCACAGACTTGAACAAGGCCTACCCCAAAGATAGTTTTCCCCTCCCAAGGATAGACCAGTTGGTTGACGCAACAGCTGGCTACGAGCGAATGAGTTTTCTTGATGCATATCGAGGATACCATCAAATTGCTATGTATGGGCCCGATCAGGAGAAGACGTCTTTCATCACCCCACGGGGTTTGTACTGCTATAGTGTCATGCCGTTTGGGCTGAGAAACGCAAGGGCGACATACCAAAGGCTTGCAACTATCATGTTCAGGGAGCTGCTCGGGAAAACTATGGAGGTTTACATAGACGATATGGTGGTGAAAAGCCGAGACAAGAGAGGGCATATTACAGACTTGAGAGAAGTCTTTGAGATATTGAGGAAGTACAAATTGAAACTTAACGCCTCGAAATGTGCGTTTGGGGTTGGTTCTGGAAAATTCATTGGGCACTTGGTGACTATGAGGGGAATTGAGGCTAACCCGGATCAGATTGCGGCCTTGCAGAGGTTGCAAAGTCCCAAGACCACGAAGGTGGTCCAGAGATTAACTGGCATGGCCGCAGCACTCAACAGATTTATCAGCAGATCAAGCGACAAGTGCAGGCCCTTCTTTCAGTTGTTGAAGAAAAGAGAAGGATTTGAATGGGGAGCAGAATGTGAGCAAGCTTTCCAGGACCTGAAGAAGTATCTGGCTGAGCCACCACTTCTGTCGACCCCACAGCCAGGTGAGTCCTTGATTTTATACCTAGCTGTTTCTGAGCATGCTGTGAGTGCTGTCCTGTTAAGGGATTTGGGAGTTGAGCAAATCCCAATATACTATGTTAGCAAAACATTGCTAAATGCAGAAACGAGGTATCTGCCCATAGAAAAACTTGTCCTGGCACTTAGGACAGCAACGAGAAAGCTGCCACACTATTTCCAGAGCCATAGGGTCATGGTGTACACTGAATTTCCACTAAAGTCACTGCTACGAAAGGCAGATTTTTCTGGAAGAATCTCGACGTGGTCCGTCGAGTTGAGTCAGTATGATATTGATTATCAACCACGAACAGCAATCAAAGGCCAAGTTTTGGCTGATTTTGTGGTAGAGTTTTCTCCCACGGTAGCTCCCCTGCCTCCTACGAAAAAAGGACAGGAGAGTAGAACACTGTCCACGAGGGACAAGGTCTCAGCCGAACAGGATGGCACGGAATGGAATTTATTCGTTGACGGATCAGCTTGTAATACTGGTTCAGGAATTGGTGTTGTTCTTTTTCCTCCTGGAGGAATTATGATCGAACTGTCTGTTCGGCTGGGATTCAGCGCATCGAACAACATGGCGGAGTACGAGGCACTCCTAGCTGGATTAAGAAGTGCGAAGACTCTGAAGGCAAAAAGACTTAGGGTGCATTGTGACTCGCAGCTTGTGGTAAATCAGCTGTCCGGCGAATATCAGGCCCGGAATGAGAAAATGGCGGCATACATGGCAGCTGCCAAAGATCTACTAGACACCTTCGAGAGGGTCCACATTGAACAAATAAGTTCCGGACAGAATGCACATGCCGATTCATTGGCATGGCTGGCTGCAGCGGTCCCAACTGAACTCAAGCGAAGAGTTGCAGTTGAGTATCTGAATGAGCCGAGCATTGGAAGAAGTGTGGAGTTAGTTTTGGAAGTGAACCAAGGTCCAAGTTGGATGGACCCAATCGTGGAGTTTTTACGAGATGAAATACTCCCCGCTGACAAGAAGGAGGCACATAAGGTTAAAACCAAGTCTGCAAGGTTCTGGCTGTCCCCGGAAGGAAAGCTTTACAGAAAGTCCTTCACAGGCCCATATTTGTTGTGCGTGCACCCCGAGATGGTTCAGAAATTTCTTCATGAATTACATGAAGGAACATGTGGGAGTCATGCTGGGGGAAGATCCATCGCCCACCGAGCAATTACCCAAGGCTACTGGTGGCCACATATGCAAGAGGATGCGAAGATGTATGTTAAAATTTGTGAGAAATGTCAGAAATTCTCACCAATGATTCGAACACCAGCGGAGGATCTGGTGCCTTTGACAAGTCCTTGGCCGTTTGCTCAATGGGGAATGGACATCGTGGGTCCGTTGCACAAAGCAACTGGGAATCGAAAATTCCTTTTGGTTGCAACGGATTATTTCACCAAGTGGATCGAGGCTGAATCGCTGGCCAAAATCACCGAACCCATGGTCGAGAGGTTCGTGTGGAAGAGTATTATTACTCGATTTGGGGTTCCCTATTCTTTGATCACAGATAACGGGTCCCAATTTCAAAAAAAATTCAAAGCGTTTTGTGCCCAATATGGAATTCGAAATTACAATTCAACTCCAGCATACCCTCAAAGCAATGGGCAGGCAGAAGCGTCTAACAAAACCATTCTTGATGGGATCAAGAAGAGGTTGGATAAAGCCAAAGGGAAATGGCCCGATGAATTGCCCCTCGTTTTATGGGCTCATAGGACAACACCGAGGAGGTCTACGGGAGAGACTCCTTATTCATTGGCATACGGTACAGAGGCAGTTATACCTCTGGAAGTAGGACTTCCAACCAACAGGACTGTGTTGGTTGAAAGTGGGGGCAATGACAGAGCCCTTGAAATTGAGCTTGATCTCGCCGAGGAGATGAGAGAAAGGGCCCTAGTCCATTTGGCCTCTTATCAGGAACAACTGATGAAAAGCTACAATAAGCATGTTCACCCTCGAGAATTTGGTGTTGGGGACCTTGTACTACGAAAGGTGCTCGGCAACACCAAAGTAGCCAACGAAGGCAAGTTAGGGGCCAACTAGGAGGGCCCGTATCAGGTAACAGAGATTGTGGGCATTGGGGCCTACAGATTGGCTGATCTGGACGGCATCCCAATTCCGAGGCCATGGAACGTTCATAATCTGAGAAAATTCTTTGTTTAGAAGAATTTAGTTTTATTGCACTACGTGATTGTGTGGGAATTACGAATAAAATTCTCTTGTGTTTCTTACTCTGTTTTAATTGTAAGGGGTACGAATAACGCCCCCTTAAGTTCAGTCAATGAATAAAGACACCCTTTCCTCACAGTACATATTTAGCTTTTTGAGATATTTGGTTTTTTATATATGAAATATGAATACTGATTTTCTTCTCCTTATTCATATTGGGGAGCATGGGATTGGCATGAACGTGGCCATATACGAATATATCTATGCTTGATAGCTCGAGAATCGCGTACGAATAAACGCTTAAGTATGAAAAAACTTGGGCGAACAAACGCTAGAGTATGAAAAACTCGTAAACAAATGTACCCCAAGTATGAAAAAACTTGGGCTGCATAAAAGCTGTTCGGGCACTATCACTCGAATAAAGTGATCGTGCTAAATAGTATGAGATACTATAAGTCCGAGAAACTTACGATTAACCTTTACATTAAAGGTATTTTAAGAAACATCTGGTATGAGATACCTATAAGTACGAAATACTTATAACACGCCTACGTACGAATATACTTTGAGGCTTGCATACTAATCAAGTACGAAATACTTGATTCTGTGAGGCATAACGAGACATGTCAAATACTTAGTAAAACCTAAGTATGAGAAACTTACCCCAAGTATGAAAAAACTTGGGATGCATATAAGTCCAAGTACGAAACACTTGCAGACAGCTACAAACGAAAAAAGTTAAAAGCATGAGGTGTCTCAAAGCAGAAGTACGAAGGCCACGAAGGGCCGAGCAAACCAATGAAATATCTAGGAGTTAGTAGCGGCCACGAAAGGCCGAGCAATAAAAACAACCCAAAGTTATGCCACGAAGGGCCGAATACTTGTATCAAACAAAACAAAGAGAAAGAAACATCTAAGTCTGGTGCCTCGCAGGGCCAAAGAAACTACGGTCACACAGGACCTGCATGTAACTGTTCTAATCCAGGTTTTGGATCTCGGGAAACACATCTGCCACGACCTCCACAGTGGCATTGCCTCCTTCCTCAATAGCAGGTTCATTGACAGCCTCCTGGGCTGATGACTGTTCGGTCCCTGGCCCCTGCGGTTCCACCTGGGTTTCTTCATTAGCTTCAGCAAATTCGTCAATTTGCTGGTCTACGTCCTCAGCAAGGCCATCGTCTTGCTCCTCAGTCGCTGCTGCACGGCTACTGGGAAGATCATTCTCGACCCACAGGGGAGAATCTTCTGCAACCCCGACCTTGGCCAGACAGGCTTCCCAGCTGGAAGCCTAAATTTGATCCTGGATGGCCGGCATTTGTTCCACATAACTGGCTGTTGTGGCATCAAAGCCCTTTTCGTATCCGGCCTCGTATCCCGCGTCAAAGGCCGCCTTCTTCGTGTTATCAATTTCAGCCAAAGCCTGCTTGAGGTTGTCCTCAGCAGTGTCGAGGTTGCTCTTGGCCTCGGCATAGTCAGACTTGGCGTTGTCTCTCTCTCTCTCAAGCCTCGAGATTGTTCGGAGCAACCTTGTGTTGTCCGTTAACAGTTTGACTCTCTCGGTCTCGGCGTCGTTGAACTTCTGACCCAATGTCATCATTTTTTGAATAAACTGTACGGATAGGAGAAATGAGTTAGGAGAATACTTGACTATTATAATAAAGGTCTTTTTCTATAAAAGAAAACTTCTTTACCTTGATCCCACTGACGAGACCAGTGGATACAAGCCTGTCTGCAGGAGATGCGGCTTCTTTCTGCATATCGACGGGCAGAGATAGAGCCTGTGCCAAGGCCAGTGCAGTCTCTGAGGAGCTGGCACTGTCCCCTACGTGAACGGGGCGATCACCCCTGATAAGTGTGGGGGTCCACGTTTGGGGGAGTACCTGGAGAGGGGGTGATCGTGGCTGGCTGATTTCTGTATCAGCTGGCAGGTCAGAGGATGACGGGTCCTCATTTCTTGGACGTTTATCCCTGTGAGCGTCTTCGGCATCGACGGAACTGTCCCGTTCGCGAGTCGTTGAGGACGACCTTGTCGACCCCCCTCTGGTACGGCGAGATCGTGGGGGGGGGGCAGCACCTGTGGATGCCACTCTGTTGGCAGCACCTCGTCCCCTTTGTGGGACAGTTAGGAGGGAACTGAGATCGAGTGGCTGGCGCGCCATTGTAGCTGAATCGGGTGGAGATTGAGAGTAGCCCGAAGAAGACGATTGGCTCGTAACCCCAAGAGGAATGGGCTGTTCGGGGACTGTTTGTCTTCTTTCGGACCTCCTGTGTACCACTCGCGTGAGAGGGACGCCTTCAGGAAGCTGAACCTCACCTGACTGCCCGGCAAGGGTGACTCTGGATTGTTGTCTCAAACTCCGCGGTGGGGGAGCAGACGAAGTGGAAGCCCCGCTGGTGCTTGGGTTGGCCAATCTTCTGTCAATAAACCCCTTGTATGCGGGGTCGTAGCCCAGTAGGACGTTGGCGTCTCTACCCCGACCAGCTGAAGGAGTACCAGGTTCGCCCTTGTACCTCAGTACTTGATTAATCTCCGCTGTTCTGACGTAACTAGGCTCCGCTCGGGGCCGTTGGTTAGCGTTCTCCGCTGCAACAAAATGCAAACATTAGTTAAGAGCCTGAACGACTAGGAAGAGGTAATGAAACAATTAAATTACAAAGCAAGTCAGGAGCATACGTGGGTAACCCCATATGTGGGGACAGTGGAAACCCTCCACTTGACCATCTTCCCCCACTGGTTCGAAGGCTCCAGTGACGTACAGGAAGTCCATCTCGTGGTCACGAGCAGAGTCCGGCATATTAAGCACGAAGCGCTTCTCTGCTTTCCTTACTTTGAAATAGTAGATGTTGTGTAGGGAGGTATTCCCGAACAGATAGGAATAGTTACCGAACACGTGATGTGTTAGGGACACGTGGCAGACATGATAAGTTTAATACCGGACAGTACGATGTGCGGCGATATGGACCAGTGACATGTGAAGCTATTGGTCCATATAGTCTGTTCGGCTGATAAAGTCAAAAGACATGTGAAGTCATTTGACCAAACACAACCTCATGGACCAGTTACATGTGGGGTCATTGGTCCAGGAGGACTGTTCGGCATTGAGTCAGCCGAACAGTAGAAGAAGTTGCCCTAAATGATGTTGTAGCATGAACATTCTGGAATGATAATATTCCATAAAAGGATAAGATTCCGAGTATAAAGGATCGAAGCAAGAGACCCAACGTGAGTGGGGTGTTCGGATAATTATGGGAAAGAGTCCCATAGAGATTGAGTTTTGGTACAGATAAGGGAATGAGAATCCAGAAGATACTAGGTTTCCTATACGAGGTAGGACTCCTAGGGCAACAAGGATGCTTGGACTGCAAGCATCTGTGAGCCTATAAATACGAGGTAAGCCTGGAGGTAAAAGGTACGCAATATTTGGCCATCTCTTATTGCTTTCCTACTGATAATTAGGGTGGAGACCAGTACGTGATACTAACTTAAGCATCGGAGGGCCTTTGCCACGAGAGGCAAAGGTGCGCTCACCCCTTGTCTGTTTTGCAGATTAGGGTTCCGGCGAAGAACTAGGGTTCCGGTGTAGAGGCACGTGCAGCCGCTGCCAATTGGTGTTGTTCAGAACACTAATTGTTTTCCTCCCCCTACATGTTGTATTCGGGGTTTAGCACGATGCTATACCACCATTGAATTTCCCAGATTCCCAGTTGGGTTCCATCACTAGCCTGAAGAAGTTTGTCGAAACTTGCATGGGTGTGAGACGGTACCAATTGAGTACACGACGTAGCAATGGATCGAGGGGAAAACGAACTCCACCCTCGACAATCGCTACAATGGGGATACACATCATATCCCAAGTGCCTGCGTCCCTATCTGCTCCTAAGGGGGCGAGTTCGAGGCCCACATTATTAGGGATTTTGTACTCAGTCCTGAAGGCTGACATGGCAACGGGAATGTCACAAAGCTTCCTAAACTTTCTAGGCTTAGGGCCGTTATCGCCCTCGTTCGCCATACGAATTCTAAAGGAATGGAGGGTTTTGTAGATGGCCCAGAACAAAACCCTAGGGAAATGGGTGCGATTGAGAACGGAATCTCAGAACAAAACGCAAGGAAAGAATGAGAATCTTACGAAGATGTTTGCGACGAAGGCCTGAGATGCAAATCACGCTGCAGATGGCGGCGATGACGACGGCAATAAGAAGGACTGTCGCTTGGTTTTAGAGAGAGAAACGGGATTTTGAATCTCTGATAAAAACCAAAAAGATCCCCCTAGGGGGTTTTAGGAAACAAGAGACGTTTTGGATCCGTTTGGCGCCGTTACAATAAGTAACGAGAAATACGGATTGAACGGGCGCTGTAGTAACGACGTTTGAAACAACGTCAGTTCAAAATTAATGCAAGGCGTACGAGATACGCCACGTGGAGTTATTACCCCGAGACGGTATAATGACGAAGCCGCCAAGAATATCGAAGGGCATTAAACGTGATGACTGCCCGGGGCTAGACGAATGTGGTCCAGAACTGTTGTTTCTGAAAAGCCCCACCCATTGCCCCCGAACAGTGGCAAACGGATGAGGCTGGGGAGCAATTGTAGGGAGGTATTCCCGACCAGCTATGAATAGTTACCGAGCACGTGATGCAACGAGGGCATGTGGTAGGCATGATAAGCTTATCGCCGGGCAGTGCGATGAACGGCTGTGTGGACCAGTGACCTGTGAAGTCATTAGCCCAGGTTGTCTGTTCGGCTGATAAGGACAAAAGACCTGTGAAGTCGTTTGTCCAGGTATAACGACATGGACCAGTTGCATGTGGGGTCATTGGTCCAGGAGGACTGTTCGGCAAAGAGGTAGCCGAACAGTGGAAGAAGTTGCCCTGAATCGTGATATGGCAAGAATACTCCAGAATGGTAATATTCCGTAAAAGGATAAAGATCCCGAGTATATAGGATCGAGGCTAGAGACCCAACGTGAGTGGGATGTTCGGATAATTATGGGAAAGAGTCCCATAAAGGTTGAGCTTTTGTACAGATAAGGGAATGAGAATCCAGAAGATACTAGGTTTCCTATACGAGGTAGGAATCCTAGGACAACAGGGATGGTTGGGCTGCAAGCATCCGTGAGCCTATAAATACGAGGTAAGCCTGGAGGTAAAAGGTACGCAATATTTGGCTATCTCTTATTGCTTTCCTACTGATAATTAGGGTTTGTTAACCAGTACGTGATACTAACTTTGCCATCGGAGGGCCTTTGCCACGAGAGGCAAAGGTGCGCTCACCCCTCGTCTATTTTGCAGATTAGGGTTCCGACGAAGAACTAGGGTTCCGGTGAAGAGGCGCGTGAAGTCGTTCCAGTTTAGTGTTGTTCAAAACGCTAACTGTTTTCATCCCCCTACAATCACTAATCAACTAAACTTAATTAAAGAGATTCTCACTTCTCAATGTTCTCATAAGCAATATTAAATTACAAACTTCATTACTTCAACAGTTCAGCACAGAGACAGAGTGGCAGCCGGCACTCGGCAGTGCCCTTTGGGCTTCGAACCTTCCCAGCCAGTTCAAATTATTTGATTAATATTGATTAATATTAGTATATTACATAATTTACATTACAAACTTCAAAGAGAGTGAGAGACCTATTAACTATTGATTACTAGTCTACTATTGAAAGTTTGAAACTGAAAGCACGGCACCGCTGCACTGATCGGAAAAAAAAATACCTCGAGCTCGAATCTTGAACACAGACACAGACTCAAAGCCGGCCCAAAATCCCAGTTCGGCAGCTCCTCCTTCGGGCTTCGGCCCTTCGTTTGGTGAAAATCTCGAACCCAGAGAAGTAGAGAACTAGAGAAGGGTGGGAATCGATCGTCCGCTCCAGTCTTCCAGATCAATTTCAGCTTCCCCTCTTTTTTTCTTCGTTATTTTTGTTTTGTTTTGGGTGAGAGTGAGCCGGTGAAATGTTTGAGAGGAAGGGTTTCGATTAAAGACCATGTAGATCACTTATTTACAAAAATGCCACCGAGCATTTTTTGGGCTTTGACTGGATCTATGGGCCACAGCCAGATTTTAATTGGAATAGGCCTCTTTTTTCCATTTTATTGGGCCAAAAAGACTTCTAGTCAAGCCCAAACATAAAAACTAGTGGAGTGCCCCTAAATTTTGGCCTTTTTGGGATGCCCAAGGCCCAGGCCTTGTGGGCCTTGGGGTAGGGCCGGCCCTGAGTGCCTTTGCCACAGCCTTAAGCCTGTCTTGTGCCAGCATAAGCTTTGCCAAAGCTTATGCTGTAATTTGGCTGCCAGATAATTTGCCAACACGGTCAATACAATCACTACCACCGCTGCAATAGCTGCAGTCCCCATAGCGTAGTATACGATAAAAAAAAGCAAGGCAGATCTGAAGGCCTATTGTCCATGTTTGATGTCCAATACGGGAATTTGCCTATTCTATAAGCATCCACCATGACATAATTTGTTATTTGACCAGGAGAATGGTTTGTCTTAGCAGCGTTTGAGAGTTTTAGTTGCTTCTTATAAATTGCTGCAGTTACCAAAGTCCTTATTTGGAGCCCAATAAGTCTAGTTCTAAAGTTCCATTGCCACTTTGATAATGATTCGAAGTCAGCTTATTGGTCTCTTCGAAATCCGCTGGGAAATGTGGGGTTTGCACCTCTGTGAGCCAGAGGGATTTTTGGGTTTGGGCCATGCGTTTGAAGTCGCAGTAAGGGGCGGGCCCAAGATAATTTTCCTCCTGTTTTAGGAAAGGAGAAAATTTGATAGAGGAGTAGATTGATTCAAGCATGCCCATGTGAACGGTGTCGTTACCACTCAAAGGCAAGAATTGACTCGCAAACAGGGTTCGAAAGTGATGAAATTTGTTGGGTGTAGGGTCGGGCTGATCGAACTTGACTAGAATGGTACCAGTGTTGGTATTGACAGGGTTTTCCTCCCATGAGCCCCAGTTGGACCCATCGAACGAATTTGAACGGGTCAGAGAGGAATCCCAACCTGTGGGAGATGGGTTGAAGGTATAGAATGTTCGATCAGAGAGGATTTTGCCTGCCAATATTCGAGGAGAATTTGGAGGAGACATTTGAGGAGAGTGGGATTGATGATCAAGATTGTCTAGGATAAGATTGATTTCTGGAAGAGAGTCCATAAACGTAAGACTTCTTAACAGAGAAAACTCGAGTTCGAAGGGGTTTATGAGGGGTAATGTTATTCGTTAAACCCTATCATTAACTGCCATTTATAGGAAAATAATTGTAGCTATCTTTGGAAAGCTTAATAGACGTGCATGGGAATACAATCCTGTTATGCTTCGTGCGTCCGAATTTGAAGGGACATGGGCAGAGAACATGTGCCATTAGCATTTATTTAGCCTAAATAAAATGTTAATGCGGGGGGTGTGTTTACATCCTAAAAAATGCCACCCAATGAGAAAATTACACGTGGCACCGAATGATGCGTTGTCCATACAAAACATGTCCCAATTGAGTACCAATTACAGAGGATTACGGGAATTGAGGAGAATACTATTTTAATGATAAAAGGTGTCGTTTTGGTTTGAACCGATGTCGTTTGGGTAACAATTAAATCATGGTTTGGAAAGTGATTGGATTTAACCGTTGATTGAAGCTTTAGGATCATCAAACGGTACCATTACTGCCTTAGTTTATAACTGAAATTGGATACAATTGCAGGAAATCATTTGGGAAGCCAGACGTGTTGCATTAATTCACGTTGCTTGAAAATAGGGAGACCACGATCCAGGAAGTGGCCACGAACACCATTATCGAAGCATGCAGGGGAAGGAAGAATTCTAGAAATATCAATGTAACCGTTCGAAGACCCCTCTCAACCGTTTTATGTGGCCAACGTGGGCATCAATCGAAGACGTGGAGATCGAAGGCAAGCCTGGCGTCTATAAATAGAAGAGTAAAGCAAAGAGAGAAGCCCCCACAAAAATTCATATCATCTGACAATTCATACAAAATGATTGCTCAGAGATCTATCTTAGATTAGTTTTTAATTTAGAATAGGATCTTTTTTGTAAGTTGAAGGCTTATTTGCATGTAAGACTACTTTTGATTAAATTCAAGTTCTCTTATTTTCTTTTAAGTTTTTTCTTACCAAAGAATAGTCGTTTGTAAGTCCACTTTTGATTAAATTCAGTATGCTTATATGTCTGCATTATTCTTGAGAGAGTCTTAAGAGTGTTTGTATACAAATTTACCTTTGATTAAATTCAGATTTGTTTGTGTTCAATCATCTTTTCTGCTTCGTAACGCGTCAATCTTTTATTTGGTTGATACCTTAAGGAAAAATCCTCTTAATTGAGGTAATCGAACGGATAACACAATTGCCTGATTTAAATTAGTTGTTTCAAATCAATTTGAAAAGAGTAATTTCTTCTTTGAAGTTATTTCTTTTCTGGCACGCCCGCACACAATCATTTGCCATTTGATTGAGCTAATTCAGCCCAAACAATTTTTGGCACGCCCTGTGGGACTTGAAGGTGTCAAAATGCCAAGGCTTCGAAAGCAAATAGGAACACCCATTGGTGATCTAGCGCCAGAAGAACAGGCTGCGCTAGAACAAGCAGCAGAGCTAGGAACGCCTATAAATCCTGTTTTTCCTCAATTGGCTTTGGAAATCGAAGAGCCTCTTTATGAAGAGCCTTCTTACGAAATACCTCCTGAGGAAGTGCCTCTAAATTTCCAAAAAGGACAAGCCAGTGGCAAAGACCACGATAGAGATGAAATGTTTAGAGAAATGATGATAGCTTTTCGAGAGATGACTCAAACCCAAAGAGCCATGATCAAAAGCATAAGAAATAAGTGGCCTAACATAGAGCAAGCGAGAAATAGTTCAGGGGATATTGGGCTAGATAATCATGCTAACTCAAGTACTCACCAAAGTCCCTTTGAAGAAAGGCTTGGAAAGGAAGTTGGTAAAAGTAAGATGAGGTCTAGAATAGGTAAGGAAAAGATGTATCCAAAGAAAATACCACAATCTTGGTACGAGCCTGTGAAACCTACAAAACCTGTCCAGGAAATTCCAAGGCAATCTCATAGTGTTACCATTTGGGTTCAAAGAAACACTAGGGAAAGGCAGAGTGTTAATCCTCTCTTTGAACCCACATTTGGGGAATGGGAGGATGACACAGAGCCAGAATTGGTTTATAAGTCCGAGAGAAGGGGTGAAAACCCACAACACCCTCGGCAAAATGCCCCAACCACCAAAAATTCCCTCACAACAGCTTATGGAAGTCATAAGTCTGTTCGAACTAATGATGCATTTGACAAAATACAACAGCCACCGTATGGGAGATTTCCTAGAGAGAAACAAAGGGATTTAAACATGACAAAGGGAGTTTATGAAGATGGTTTCGTAGGGCCAGAGCCTCCCATAGAAAACCAAGAGCAAAACTTCCTCATAGGCAACCCAATACTAAGAGACCAATTCATGGGTCTCATACAAGAGGTTTGTGGACCTCGAACTCGGGGGGTACAACCTCAAATTTATAGAAAACCATATCCAGAATGGGTAGACACAACGTTCCAAATCCCTAGAGAGTTTAAAATTTCAGATTTTACTTTGTTCTATGGGGATGAGAGACAGTCCTCTATAGAGCATATAGCTAGGTTTTCTGCCCAATGTAAGAATTTGGCTCAAAATGGCTTCATGAAGTTGAAGCTATTCCCAAATTCTTTGTCTGGGCCAGCTTTTGCATGGTACACTAACTTACCACCAGAGTCAATAACTGATTGGTTTCAAATGGAAGAAGCATTCCATGCATAGTTCTTTAATGCTGAGCCTGAAGTCTCTATGGCAGACTTGGCTAGGCTAAAGCAGAAATCAGATGAGAAAGTAGCAGATTTCATATCTAGGTTCAAAAGAGTAAAAACCAAGTGCAAACTTCATCTGCCAGAGGCAGAATTCGTGAAATTAGCACAGGATGGTTTAGAAAGGGAACTTTGAAAGAGGTTTGATTCTACAGAGTTTAGGGACTTTGCAGATCTAACTTATAAAGTTGCTAGATATGAATCACTGCTAAAGGAGGATATGGACAGACATAATTCTTCCTACCCAATATACTATAGGGACCCCAATTACGAGATAGATGCTGCAGAAATTATAGAGTATGATCCTTGTGTTTGCGAGCTCTTAATTCAAAAGAATGTGTCTCTAGGGCAGAAGTTCAAACAAAAGGAGATTACTAAAGTATACTCTTTTGATATATCAAATGCTGATGAGATTTTTGATTTCTTGTTAAGAAAGAAAATCATTAAGCTGCCTTCGAATGTGAAACTGCCCACAGCAAAAGAAAAGAATGGGAAGACCTATTGCAAATGGCATGACTCTTGGTCTCATTCAACTAAGTCTTATAATGTTTTTTGTGACAGTATTCAAGAACAAATCAAGAAGGGAAGAATCTAATTTCCTGAAAAGGTTATGGGAATTGATACCGTGCCTTTTCCAAAGGTAGAAGAAGTCAACACCAATGTGCCCTCCTCACTGGCTCGAACTGTCAAGAAATATTGGCAGGATAAGGAGGCGTCAGTGAACATGAATACTGTTCAATATGGAAGGGGCAAGCCATACGCTGGCCACCCTCGAGGCATGGGAATAAGGCCAGGTCCCTATAGGCGAGCCAATGATGGTTTTTCTTCACAGAAGTTCCCAGGTAATAATCATCTGCCCATGTTAGAAGCCTCATTTTTGGAGTGCCTGTGTGTAGGATGCAGGGCCAACTATCTGGTTTTTCAGGACTTGGATAGAAAGGGCGTAAGTTTTTTCCCTAAGGAGATGGGAATAAAGAGAATGGCCCCAATGCAAGCAAAGCCAAGTAACGTCAAGTCTTGGTTGGCATCAAAGAGAGATGTGCCTACTAGCCCTGTCCCAGCTATCCACAGAAGGGAGCTGCCGCCTTCGAAGAAAGCCAACATTGGCCAGACATCAGAGGCGCAAGGAGAAGCCAAACAAGAGGAATTCACTTTGGTCAAAGGAGTTCCTGACTGGTTTCTGAAGCAAGTCAAGCCTGATTTGTTCCAAGGATAAAAAGGCTCAAACAGGAATGAGAACAAGACTTTCAAGCCACCAAGTTCGAACTCTGGAAATTGGGTGTTAATTAGGGATCCCAAATCTCAAATACCACAGATGGTGCCATTGCTCTCAAGAACTCAAAAGAGAAAGCTCCAGAGAAAGTATACGCTTTTCCAGTCAGGAGAATCCTCAACGGGGGAAGAATCAGGTAGGGGAGCAAGGCCTAATCCACGGTTTAACAAGGTTAAGAGGGACCCAGAAGAGTTTCGAACCCAGTATCACGAGAGGGAGACTTTGAAGAAAGTAGCCTCTGCCATGCTCGAACAAGATCTTGATCCACCTTCTCCCAATTCATTGGCTAGTTACCAGTCTGGTTTGCTTGAAGCCATGTTGGTAGAGCAAGAAGGGATAGAAGGAAGCTCTTCTCCCATGGAGGTATCAGCACAAGAGGTTGAGAGCAAGGAAGTTGAGGAGACTAAAGCACTTAAACCAGTCAAGGAAGCGGCAACAATTCAATTTGGGGGTCAACCGGAAGTACAAGTTAATATGGTGTACCCATGCTCTATGAATTTCTTCAAGAATGGTCAGATATCCAAAGGACAAGGCGATACTTGGACAAACTTGGGCAAGCCACACAATTCTGAAGAAACGTTGAGTGATGAGAAATAAAACATCATATGCAACAACTGTGATCTGGAGGAAGTAGCTCAGATCGAAATGGACGAGAACCTGGTATGTGAAATTGAGCAGAATCAAGAAAGTTTGGAGGTAAGCTCAAAAGAAAGTGCTTGTTTTGTGCCAGATTCCATGTCCGACGTTGAATACCCTTTGGTAATAGATTTAAATTATGTGGAAATTTCATATCCATTTAAACTACCTACTAATGCAATGAGACAACATTTGCGTCCATTATATATTACTGCATATTTCGATGGAGTCCCACTCGACAGAATCCTGGTGGATAATGGGGCTGCAGTGAATACTTTGCCTTTCCAAACGTTGAAAAAGTTAGGAAAAGGAAAAGCAAAATTGATTCCAACCAGCACATCCATTGCAGGATTTACTGGGGAAAGTCAACATGCCATGGGAATCATCTCCATTAGATTGGCAGTAGGAGGAATAGAAACTGATACTGCTTTTTTTGTAGTTGACACGTATGCTAAATATAATGCTTTATTGGGAAGAGATTGGATTCATGTTAATGGATGTATCCCTTCCTCTATGCATCAGGAATTAATGATAGTTAAGTATGATAAAGGCAAAGAAGTGGGTGTTGAAGGAGTCAAAGCTGATCCACATCCATTTAGTGCCACGATGAATTTTGCTGAAGCAGAAATGTACAAATCAGATGTAGTTCCTTTGAGTGAATTACTTCAAGCAGCCACTTACCCGACCAACGAGATGGAACTGGGAGAATTGGCAGAGCTGAAATCGAAGCTGAAACAAACTGTTGATTATGAATCAAACACCCCAAAAGATGACGTTGCTTGGATGTAAATCCAAGGAAGAGGCAGAGGAAGAGGCCAACTCATTGGCTTTGGTGAGGTATGTTGCCTTGGGGATCGAATAGAAGATTCAAGAAGACAACATATGGGAAGATGTTATGCAGGATAATAAGCCTCATGAGGAGGAAATCCAGATTACTTCTCCAGAACAGGTTGAAGCTCAAAACCTTTTGGAGGAAGTAAGATTGGGGGATGAATAAAATCCCAATCCAGTGTTCATTAATAAACAGCTTGAATCAGGGGTGAAAGCTAGATTAATAGCACTATTGAAAACAAATAAGGATTGCTTTGCATGGAGTTACAAGGAACTATCTGGATTGGACAGAGAATTGGTGGAGCATAGGTTACCTATCAAGTCACAATTCAAACATGTGAAACAACCAATCAGGAAGATGAGTCCAGAAACTATTGCAGGTGTTAAAAAGGAGATGCAGAGCTTCTAGACGCAGGTTTCATTAGAACAGCCAGGTATGTCGAATGGCTATCTAATGTGGTTCCAGTCCCTAAAAAGAATGAGACTATCAAGATCTATGCTGACTTTCGAAACCTAAATACTGTAACCCCTAAAGATGAATACCCAATGCCTAATGTGAATACACTTGTGGACAGTTCAGCTGGGCACAAGGTATTGTCCATTTTAGATGGGCATTCAGGGTGTAATCAAATTTGCATAGCAAGGGAAGATGTGCATAAAACAGCATTTGCTTGCCCTAGTAATATTGGTATTTTTAAATGGGTCAAAATGCCATTTGGGTTAAAAAAATGCTGGAGCCACTTACCAGAGGGCTATGAATGCCATTTTTCATAATTTGGTTGGAAATTTTCTTGAGTGTTATATAGATGATATCATTTTGAAGTCAAATTCTGATGAGAATCATTTGCAACATTTAGAGAAGGCATTTCAACAAATGAAACATTATCAGTTGAAATTGAATCCAGAAAAATGTGCTTTTGGAGTGTCAGCTGAAAAATTTCTAGGGTATTTAGTCTACAACAAAGGAATACAAGTTGACAAGAACAAAGCAAAGGTTATTATTGAAGCCAAGCCACCTTCTACAAAGAAGGAGTTGCAAAGGTTTCTTGGTCAATTAAATTTCCTTCGAAAGTTTATATCTAATACTGCAGGAAAAACTAAAATTTTCTCTTCTTTGTTAAAACTGAAGAAAGGGGAAGAATTCAAGTGGTCCAGAGAGCATGATGAGGCCTTTGAAGCCATCAAGAGGTATCTAGCCAACCCTCCTGTTTTGGCGCCTCCCATCAAAGGAAAGCCAGTAAAGTTGTACCTAGCTGTAATACACGACTTTATAGGAGTACTGTTGGCTCAAGACAATGAAGATGGCAAGGAAAGAGAAGTTTATTATCTTAGTAGGTTTTTAAACTCTTGTGAATGCAAGTATGCTGCAGTAGAGAAATTGTGTTTAGCTTTATTTTATACTTCCAAGAAACACAGGCATTATATATTGCCTAAAGTAACTTATGTTATTTCTCAAACTGATGTAGTTAAGTACATGCTTTCGAAGCCAGTGCTTAGTGGGAAGATTGGGAAATGGATAGTATCTTTAATTGAGTTCTGTCTTGAATATGTACCTCAAAAATCAATAAAAAGCCAAGCCTTGGCCAACTTTTTCGCCGATCATCCAAATAAGCATGAGATACCAAGAGCATTGGAAGCCACTATGGTTGAAATTATGCCATGGAAATTATGGTTCGATGGGTCAAGAACTGCTCAAATGGCTGGAGTAGGCATAGTTATGGAATTCCCCCAAGGGTTGAAAACCAAATATGGTTTTCGACTGAATGAGGGGCAATGTTCCTATAATCAGGCAGAATATGAAGCATTGATCATAAGATTAGAAATTTTACTTAACTTGAGAGTTAGTGTTGCTGAAGTCTTTGGAGATTCTCAGTTAGTGATAAATCAGCTGAATGGAGAGTTTAAATGCACCAGTCCAGCATTGATAATTTATTATCAACATGCTAAGAAGCTGATGGATCAATTCTTTATACTTACTTTGACTTATATACCTAGATTCTTCAATGAAGAAGCTGATAAAATAGCTCAAAGGGCATCTGGTTTCAGAGTTTTGTCAGAAAATGAAAAGGAGTTTTGTCAATTAACTTTGAGAAAATCTCTGCCCATGTTGCAAAATAGAATAACTGGTTTCGAAGTATTGAAAATTAATGTTCCTACTAGTCAAAATGTTGATTGGAGGCAAGTATTGATTGAATATTTAACCAAGCCAGATGGTGCTACAGACAAGGCAACCAGATTGAAAGTAATAAATTATATAATGTACAACAATGAGCTATTTAAGAGAGGAATAGATGGCCTTCTTTTGAAATGCTTAAGCAAGGTGAATGCCTTTAAACTAATGGCTGAAGTGCATGAAGGAATTTGTGGAGCACATCAAGCTGGCATAAAATTGAGATGGTTAATAAGAAGGTATGGGTATTATTGGCCTACCATCCTCAAAGATTGTATAGATTATGCAAAGGGGTGTCAAGCCTGTCAAAAAACAGGTCCACTCAAGCATTTGCCAGTCACAGATTTGTAATATGTAATAAAACCATGGCCTTTTAGGGGATGGGCTATGGATATGATTAGGATGATTTATCCTCCTTCATTGGAGAAGCATAAATTTATCCTAGTAGCTACTGATTATTTCACGAAATGGGTGGAAGCCCAAATTTATCCGGAGGTCAAACAAACCCATGTCATTAATTTCATAAAAGAGATCATATGCAGGTTTGGAAGCCCTCAAACAATAACAGTGGATAATGGTTCCATATTTGAGGGCAAATTGGTAAAGAATTTTGCTTGTAATCATGGGATTTCATTAATATATACCAGTACTTATTATGCTCAGTCAAATGGTCAAGCAGAATCTACCAATAAGATTATCAAGAAGGGAATCCAAAGAATGGTGGATCAGAACCCAGAGGCTTGGCATGACCTGTTACTTGACACATTATGGGCATATAGAAATACAAAAAGGACTAGCACAGGCACTACTCCATTTGCATTAACTTATGGACATGATGTTGTGTTGCCTATAGAAATCACTGTGAGATCTCAAAGAGTAGCATTTCAAAATAATTTAGATACAGGGTCTTATCATCAAGCCATGCACATGGAATTAGAAGATATTGATGAAACTAGAATAAAGGCTTTAAATCAAATTATGTTGCAAAAGGCAAGGGTCGCGAGGAGTTATAACAAGAGAGTTGTTCTTCGAAGCTTTGATGAAGGGGATCTCGTGTGAAAGGTTATCCTTCCTATTAGAGATAGGAGAGTTAGAACAGATGGATTCGGGAAATGGGCACCAACGTGGCATGGGCCTTTTCAAATCCATAGAGTGTTAAAAGGGGGAGCATATTATTTGAGAAATTTGAGTGGGTATGTTCATCGAAGAAAAATAAATGGAAGACATCTCAAAGCTTATATTCCTTCTATATGGGAATCCTTTCATAAAAGGTAGCTAATGAAGAATGAGTTTTTCATTTATTTGAATGTATTGATGGTTTTGATGGGGAGTTGGTTATTTTGGATTAGACCCGAAACAAAACCTGAACTGAAGTTATTGGTTGCATAGTGGTATGATTTCGATTGGTTTGACGTTCAGGAGTTTTTTCTTTGGTGTTCTTTATATGATCATGTTCAACCAAGTTACCATATTAGCGTTCGAAGCCATAAAAGAGTCAAGAATCACCAACCAAAGTTCTCATTATATTTATAAAAAAAAAGGGGAGAAAATATAAGAAAACCCAAATGGGTTTGAAACAGATCCAAGTGGATCTGAACAAAAAAAAAGAGCTTGCTAAGACCACAAAAATGAACACTCTGGCCCATAAGCGAAAGTGAAGATCATTGCTGATCCTCACAGTCCCAAAGGAGAATCTTTAAGAAGATCCTCCCTCTGGGGGACTTTTTGCTTCGTGAGCCGAGAGGACGGTTGAAAGATCATCCCAGGTCCTAGCCAGGCAGAGACGTGAAGCTGTCTGCACGCACACCAATTGGCTTCGAAGCTGGTTGACCTCGCTTCGAAGGGCTTGGAGTTCCGTCTGAGTCTCCCTCTTGAGCTCTGCAATCATATTGGCTAGGTTAGCCAACTCGCTTGCAAGGTTGACAGGAGGAATGGGTTGATCAATATCCATGGCTGGTTATTGGGAGTGAGAGAGAGTGAGAGAGAGGATACAACGTCCTATTAACATATAGGTATGTTTATACTCAAACGCGTACAAAGAATCCACTTCAGCGATTACAAGCATTGATGAGTGGAAATACGTAAGGCTCAGAAGACGAAGGGTCTAAGAGCGTTGGACGCCATGCGTTCTGTTAATTAATGGTTTGCAACTCACGAGAAGACGGCTGAGAGCTCATTGGAAATAAATGAGTTGGATGAATTAATTTAAACCACATTTGGTTGGTTTTCGAAATATCAACGTGCTTCAGAACGTTGTCAACATTGTCTGTAATTTATTCGAGGACTTCGAACGTGAAGCCCAATGAGAATAAAATAACGGAAAGAATACTTATATTGGAAAATGTCTATTTTCTATATTCTTTGATTTTCTTCATGCTCATTACATTCACGTTGATATTTAGCGTCAAAAGAACAGAGTTAGAATAATAAGGAATGGTAAATCACCAATTCATTGGTTGAAGCCACTACAAAATATGGAAATACGAATGAAAATTTTATTTGTCACATTTACACAGAAGGTTACAAATAAAGTAACAGTGAGAAACCTATCTAAGGATTCATCACATTTACACAGAAGGTTACATTGGGAAACCTATCTAAGGCCTAATAGTATCACAGGGGAGGATCTCTAGGGATCAACCAACTGAGATACAAAGACTTGAACCAAGCTTCATTGGGACTTGATTCAAGCTCCCTACAAGCTCTATTGGTAGGGAGATAGAGCTCGAAGCTCCATTGGTAGGTAGATAGGTTTCGAAGACCACTCTCGTTTGATTCTTTGGTCTTCGAAGCAACAGCCCGATATAGACACATCATGAGTGCTGATGTGTCTATACTTAGGGGCTTTAGGGTTTGAGGGAAATATCATGAGGGCTGATGTGGCTATGTTTCAAAATTTTTCTTCGAAAACGTTGGAAGAGGCTTCATGATGGGTATTTCTAGAAGCCCTACTGGAGAATGTGGTTTGGATGTTACTGAAGGAGGGAGGAAAGTTAAGGAAGAAGATGGGTTGTAAGTTTTCTTTCCCTAGAGACTCCTATTTATACCAATAAAACTTGAGATTAGTCATTTATGACTCTTTAAGATACGGTAGGTGAGGAGTTAACACAGCAAACTGTTTGAGCAGAGGAAAGTAGGAAACAACGTTTGGATTTAGGGGTTGTTCTTCTAAAAAAGCCACTGGCTTTCCCTCCAAAAACAAGCCAAACAAACTCACAAAAAAACGAAAATAAGCCAATAAGCCACTTGTTTCGTCTTTATTCCAAAAAATTTGGATTTCGGTCAAAATTTTTTACTTTTTAGATTCCTCTCGTCATGAGGATGCAATAATCCCCAAAAAATTAACAATAAGCCACGTGATACGAAAAAAATTTGAATAAGGATAAAAAATAAGCCACTTTGGTTTATTTGTCCGAACACCCCCTTAATTACGGATGTACTTACCCAAAAAATTGAATAATTAATGAAAGAATAAAGTACAAGCTGTGTAAAGTTACAAAAAAGGACTTATTACATCACAAATGATGGTTAGTAGTCCTCGAAGAGAACTGGAGTTAGCATCCAAAAGCGAAGTATGAGCAGCTCTTCTCCTCTGTTCCTCTCGAAGGGAAGGGATAAGCTGTGGAAGTATTGACTCATCCCTTAATGCCTCGTCTTCAAGCTCTGGAAAACCAGTTGAAACCTTAGCTATCTCCTCCCTGACCTTCTTCTTTTCTTCTTGTAACCACTGCATCTTCTTGTCAAGCTCTGAAAGTTTATCTCTTCGAGCTTGATAAAGAGATAGACGAGAGGCAGTCTCGAGTGCTTTGGCCTCCAACTTTTTGGCCTTCTCAATGGTTGTGCCAATACTCTCATACAAGAAGTGGTTATGAGCAAGCAATTCATGAAATTGCTTAAGGTGCTCTTGAAGAGTGGAATTTATTAAAGAAGAAAGTCCTTGAGAGAGAGACAATGCCTGATAACATACCTCGAAATGGTAGGTTAAACTATATTCAATTAAAGCAGGAAGTCCTAAATGATTTAAAGTCCTTAGAAGGCTTTTTAGGATTTGAACTTCCTCCTTTGTAAGAACATGTTTAATTCTAAATGAGGGCATGTCAGAAGGCAATGATGGGCTCAAAAGTTGCTGAAGGCTTTCTAAAGGGTTCGAAGAGATAAGAGGGGTAGGATCAGCAATTTGGTTACAAAATTTCTCCAACTGACTTTTGAAAAAAGATATGTCAAAAGCCACTAAAGGTAGGTCAATTGGAGAAGACGAAGATGTAGGCTCGTTTCCAGAGAGAGGGACCATTCCTGTCACCTGTATAGAGATCATAATTTGAGATTACGTAGAATAAGAAATAGGAAAGGAAAAGTATGTTTGGGTGGCAAGAATACCTGATTTAAAGAAGAAGGAGTCAAGTTTGAGTCTTGTTCCCCAACACTTTTGAGAAAATGGCTCTTCGAAGCCGAAGTAGGGTCTATCAGCAGAGGCCCCTCCCATAAAACTGGTAAGGGAATGGAAGGGGAGTTTCTCTTAAAAATTGAAAGTGGCCCCACAGTCTTCGAAGGAGCCAAATTAGCAATAACCTGTGCAAAGGTCGGCTCAGTAAGGAATGACAGCAGAGTTTGCATGTCAACATCCTTTCCAACAATGTCTTTCTTTACAGAAAGAGATTGAATAGGAGATGCCTGTAAGAACAAAAGGCAAGTTAGAGTGAATTCTTTCACAGTTTGAAGAGATGAGTATTCAGAGGGTATCTTGTAGGAGTCATTTTCTGACATTTGTTGAGAAGGCTCTACCACTTCTTGTTGAATGCAAGGAGTAAGGTGCTTATGAACGCAACCTATCCTCTAATAAGGTCTGCACCCGAGCAAAGGGCTAGGTCGTTGATAGCATATAAACCGGAAAGACCGGGATCGTTCCCACAGAGAAATCTTCTTCAGCGAATTTGGATTAGGTAGTAAGTACGTAGCAAGGCTTTCAAGCAGCCAACTTGTGATTGATTCGATTAACGGAATTGAACTTGTAATTAAACTAGATTAAAGAGGGTCGAGTCAAAGGGATTGATTTACCCACGTCTCAGCCATAAAATGGTTCCTTCATCTAACTCATGAGTGAACCGAAACCGTCCGGATTCCACTTGAAGAATTAAAAACTGAAGACTACTTATAACTCAACTCAAAGCATTAATTCAAACTGAACTCATTTAACGCAAGTGAGAGACGAAAATGGATTGTTCGCACGCGTAGGATTATCGAGCATGTAGCACAAGGCGATAGACTTCATTGATCAAAGAAGCCACCAACCCCGTGATCAGTGCAGGAAATCATGAGTTTAATTCGTTCAAAACCTTGAAATCGAACTAAAGTTTAAGCGGAACCATTTAAACGACTAATCCGTGGGATTCATCTCACCCCATGCCCGAACCAATTAACTACTCACTCATAAGAAAAAGACTAGAACTTATGCTAGAAATTGAAAACATGATTTACCAAAAGAAATAGAAATAAACTTGATTTATATGAAGATCCAAACCACACGAACAACGTTAGTACTCGAGAAATTAACGGAATACGATTACTTGCTATTGATCTTCAAAGAAAACAAGAGAGAAAAGCTTGAAACTTACTAAAGAGCTCTAGAACAATAAATGACTTCAAGTGGTTAAATGTACATCATGGCTATTAAAGGCCAATCAAGCTATTTAAAGGCCAAGACAATCAGCCATAAACTGGACAAAAAGACCCTCAAAATATCCCAAAAACATGACAAAAGTGGAAAGTTTCCATAAATGGAATGTTCTGAAAAGTAGGAAAAATATCTTCTGGACAGCATCGTTATCGATAACACACGCAAATGTTATCGATAACACTCCTCCGGGTAAGATTGTAATCGATAACCCAGGGTTGTTGTTATCGATTCCCTCAAGTCTGGAAGCTTGTGGACCAAAATAGCTGCGGAGTTATCGATAACGATGGGAAAATTATCGATAACACATGGTTGCTTGACAAATTCTGGATGAACGTTATCGATCACGGAACTCATAGTTATCGCTCTCCTTGCTTCTGGACAACTTCTGGGCCAAGATGGAGAAAAGGTTATCGATAACATTGAGAAGGTTATCGATAACATCAACGTTGAATGATGCTTGGTAGCCAGGAATTAGGAACGTTATCGATAACATATGCCAATGTTATCGATAACATCTTATGGAAATGCAGACACAGCCTGCTGATCTGGTTGAGTTACCTCGCACCTTTCGAGGTTCATTCCTTGGCACGCAAAAGCGCCTTATTCGCACGTTTTTCCTGAAAAGCTCAAAGACACACCTTACGTGCAAAATATGACTTAAAAGAACAAATAAACATAAGAACGTTGCAATTTGAAGGATTTGAGCACACAAGATCATGCGATCTTGTGAGCTTATCATAAGGGATAGGTCCAGTGCCTCAACAAGGGATGTCATTTGAGCCTACAGGGAAATCAACGAATGAGTCACAAGCATATGAAATACACAAATATGTGCATAACCAGAGTATGCATTGGCTTACCTCATCTGGGAGGGAAGGTTCCCTTGGGGTTTGCGACTTTTTGGGATGACTTTCCTTTCTTTCATAGAAAAGAGCCTCCTTTGCAGTTGCTTTTGTTGCACCTGGTTCGAACTCATGAATCAGAATTGTAACTAAGTTCTTTAAAAGATACTTATCATGAATGAAGAAGAAGTTTACCCCTAGAGATCAAGACCTCTGTGTCAGTTTTAATTTCTTCATCACTAGAAGAAACTTGAGGACCACGCCTTCTGGTGGTTCTGGTTCTCTTCGAAGCTGAAAGAAAGGGGATGAGGAAGTGACTCAAATAAATAATGTTAAAGATAAAAGGTAATAAAAAGGGAAGAAGCAGACCTGGAGGTTCAGTTGAGGGCTCGAGATAGTGCTTGGTTGGAATCACTTCTTTGGGCTGAGAAGCAGTTTTTCTCCTCTTCGAAGCACTTTCTAAGGAAGAGGTAGCACCTGCAGTTTTGGTTGCAATTAGATTTGGTTTAAAAAATGGAAGCTACGTTCAGAGACAAGTACCTCTTTTTTGTGTAACCCTTAGGGATTGTCTTCTTGGTGGAGAAGGAGGGATGATCATTGCGATGGGAGAAGCTTCGACGGGGGTCAGTTCTTGTTCAACCTCACCTCCAGCAATATCTTCGATCCCTCCAGCTAGTCCAAACTCATTGTCTGAGGAAAAGGAGGACGAATCATTCTGTCTCCTATGTCCAAACTCAGACTTATCGAACCCAATATGGTTCAGGAACTTTTTGTAGGGGTTACACCCTAGGAGGAAGGAGCAATTGGAGTGCCACCAATTGTCAAATGCAGGGGTTGTGTGCACTTCAGGTTCCCTGAACTCCTGGATAACGGTCCTCCTTAATGCATGTCTGGCTTGGGCAAACCCCGTCTGGAAATGCTCGGTCGAAATGTATGATCGTTCAGACATACAAACATTGGCAGAGCCACAGTATGGGATGGGTATGCCTTGAACGAAATCGAGCTGCTTAGCAAATTATGCAGGGCAGTATACCTCTGCATGTGCTAGGGATTTGGAAGGGTTCGACAAGGATATAAAGATCTCTCTGCCCGTGAGAATGTTGCTCCATGCTTGGAGGGCTCGAGAGGACTTTCCTTGTCTATCTGCTAGAATTTCAAAAAGCCATGCCGGCCTAACAGGAGTTGGGAATGGATTGGACCATTCCCTATCTGAGGCAAGTCCAGCAAAGAAGCACAGGTAGTACACCAAGGTCTGAGTTGCACCATCCACTGGGTGAACATAGTTATCCCCATGGACATTGGGCGTTTCGGTGGTGCCAACAGATGACGTGGGTGCTTTGAAGGGACCCAGTTCAGGGAAGTACGCATAGAGCCACAGTTGGAAAAACCATTGGGGCCCTCCCTGAGAGTAGTTCAAACCCTTTTGGTAGAAGTCAGACCCAACTTTGTATACGTGGCCGAGGAAGTAGGAGGCGAAGTTAAACTCTTCACCTCTAGAGAGTGCCAGTGCTAGCGGTATGAATTCACTCATTACCCTTTTTTCAGAATGGTAGAGGATGTGCTTGCAAAGGGTGTAGAGGATGTAAGAGGATGTAAGCAAAAAATTCAGTTTCAGACACCTCCCCTGTTAGTTTTCTTTCCCTGTTGTAAAAATGGGAAAAAGCTCCGTTTGTGGCAGTCAAACGGGCGAAGCCCTCGGGAGGAGTGTATTCTTTGGTAGGGTCGAATTGAGGGCCATATGGAATGAGCCCCAGCATCTGAGTGACGTTTAGAACTGTGGGTGCCATCATGCCACAGTTAAATCTGAAGAAATTGAAGGATGGTTCCCAAAAGGCCAAGGCGGCCTGAATCAAAGAAGGATTTTGTGGGACCCCCCTTCGAAGGAGGGTAATAATGTTTTTCAAACCCACCTTCTCTAAATCACTCGATTTCTCAGCCAACATGCGAGTGGTCCATATCTTCCAATCCTTATCCAATGTGGGCCAACAGGGGAAGGATTTTCTCGTGAAATTTTTCCAGTCGAGGCGTGAACAGGCTCGAATGTTGGCGTCTCCCAATCGAGGGTAGTAAAGAGAGAGGGAGGCAGGTATTTTCCCTATGAGTTGAGGACCCAAAATAAAAGTACCTTCTTCTTTAGGGTTTGGGATAAAGACTCTAGTGTCAAGATAGGACTCTTCAGTCGATTTCTGGGCTTTTCTTGACATGAACCGCCTCAATGCCAGAGAAGGAGTAGGGTGTTCTGTGGCTGGGTTGCTAGAAGAAGCCATTGATTCAAGTCGGAGTTTAGCGTTTTCGGAAGAAGAGAAGAAAGGGTTCGGTTCTTGAGAGGTTTTGAGAAGACTTGAATGCGTAGAGCGTAAGGGGTGATTTTGAATTATTTCCGCTTTTTATACTTCTGCAGGTGGGCCAGGCCTGTAGTGGGCCCTCATTTTGGGGTCCGCTGGAATTTCTTCATTAACTTTAGAGGAAATTGGGGTTGTTAGAATTGTTATTATTTTAACAATAATCCCAAGTCCAGTGTATTGTTAAAGGAGGAAATTTCATTAAAAAAAAACTATTGGATAACAGAAATGGAATTTGCGTATTTACAAAAAAAAAACAAAGTAAGGGAAATGTTAATTCCTAAAGAAAAAAAAGTACAAATTAGGCCTTCGAAGGGCCTGAGTGCTGAGGAGTGGCTTTTTTGTTCTCAAAGTAATGAGGAAAGGACCAAGTAACAAGGCTATGAAACTTGTTCCAAGCAAATTAGAGGAATTTTAGCTCCATTTTCCTTATATCTTCTTTGGCGTCTGATTCCAATTTTTTTCTCCAATAGAGGCCTAAAGCGAAACACCAAAGCTTTGGCCTTCCTTCGAAGTTGAGCCTCCTTTGTTGGACGTTTCACTTGTTGCCTTTTGAAGCGCCTTCGAAACTTCTTATCAGCATGGCCAGATACTACTTCGAAGGACTTAGTAGTGAAGCTTTGGATTTGATCATGCAGCTTCTCAATCCTTTCTTTGGCAATAACATAGTCTTGAAGGATTTGATCGAAGCAATACGCAGCAGTATTGGCTTCGAGCCATAATTGGATCACTGGTAGGAAGTCCAAGAAGCAGTGGATTTGATAAGAAACCGTGGAGGGGATGGAACATAGCACCAGTGTTTCACAAGCCCATTTAAAATTGGTTAATGGGACTTGTTCTTTCAGGATGTGAATATCCAGGAAGGAGAAAGCTGCAAGAAGCTGCAGAGCTTTACTCTTGTCAGCGGGGAAGATGGAATAACCATATTACCATTGGAAATGAGGGGTATTGACGGCGAGGTTATTCACTTCATTAAACCAGTTAGGGTCTTCAGGAAGGGGAGTCAGGTTATTGGTCTCTTCGAAATCCACTGGGAAATGTGGGGTTTGCACCTCTGTGAGCCAAAGGGATTTTTGGGCTTGGGCCATGCGTTTAAAGTCGCAGTAAGGGGCGGGCCCAAGATAATTTTCCTCTTGTTTTAGGAAAGGAGAAAATTTGAGAGAGGAGTAGATTGATTCAAGCATGCCCATGTGAACGGTGTTGTTACCACTCAAAGGCAAGAATTGACTCGCAAACAGGGTTCGAAAGTGATGGAATTTATTGGGTGTAGGGTCAGGCTGATCGAACTTGACCAGAATGGTACCAGTGTTGGTATTAATAGGGTTTTCCTCCCATGAGCCCCAGTTGGACCCATCGAACGAATTCGAACTGGTCAGAGAGGAGTCCCAACCTGTGGGAGATTGGTTGGAGGTATAGAATGTTCAATCAGAGAGGATTTTGCCTGCCAACATTCGAGGAGAATTTGGAGGAGACATTTGAGGAGAGTGGGATTGATGATCAAGATTGTCTAGGATAAGATTGATTTCTGGAAGAGAGTCCATAAACGTAAGACTTCTTAACAGAGAAAACTCAAGCTCGAAGGGGTTTATGAGGGGTAATGTGATTCGTTAAACCCTATCATTAACTGCAATTTTTAGGAAAATAATTGTAGCTATCTTTGGAAAGCTTTATAGACGTGCATGGGAATATAATCCTGTTATGCTTCGTGCGTCCGAATTTGAAGGGACATGGGCAGAGAACGTGTGCCATTAACATTTATTTAGCCTAAATAAAATGTTAATGCGGGGGGTGTGTTTACATCCTAAAAAATGCCACCCATTGAGAAAATTACACGTGGCACCGAATGATGCGTTGTCCATACAAAACATGTCCCAATTGAGTACCAATTACAGATGATTACGGGAATTGAGGAGAATACTATTTTAATGATAAACGGTGTCATTTTGGTTTGAACCGATATCGTTTGGGTAACAATTAAATAATGGTTTGGAAAGTGATTGGATTTAACCGTTGATTGAAGCTTTAGGATCATCAAACGGTACCATTACAACCTTAGTTTATAACTGAAATTGGATGCAATTGTAGGGAATCATTTGGGAAGCCAGACATGTTGCATTAATTCACGTTGCTTGAAAATAGGGAAACCACGATCCAGGAAGTGGCCACGAACACCATTATCGAAGCATGCAGGGGAAGGAAGAATTCTAGAAATATCAATGTAACCGTTCGAAGACCCCTCTCAACCATTTTATGTGGCCAATGTGGGCATCAATCGAAGACGTGGAGATCGAAGGCAAGCCTGGCATCTATAAATAGAAGAGTAAAGCAAAGAGAGAAGCCCCCACAAAAATTCATATCATCTGACAATTCATACAAAATGATTGCTCAGAGATCTATCTTAGATTAGTTTTTAGTTTAGAATAGGATCTTTTTTGTAAGTTGAAGGCTTATTTGCATGTAAGACTACTTTTGATTAAATTTAAGTTCTCTTATTTTCTTTTAAGTTTTTTCTTAGCAAAGAATAATCGTTTGTACGTCCATTTTTGATTAAATTCAGTGTGCTTATATTTTTGCATTATTCTTGAGAGAGTCTTAAGAGTGTTTGTATACAAATTTACCTTTGATTAAATTCAGGTTTGTTTGTGTTCAATCATCTTTTCTGATTCGAAGCGCGTCAATCTTTTATTTGGTTGATACCTTAACAAAAAATCCTCTTAATTGAGGTAATCGAACGGATAACACAATTGCCTGATTTAAATTAGTTGTTTCAAATCAATTTGAAAAGAGTAATTTCTTCTTTGAAGTTATTTTTTTTCTGGTACGCCCGCATACAATAATTTGCAATTTGATTGAGCTAATTCAGCCCAAACACAAGGTCAACAGTTCTCATACTAGATCAGACTACGACACGAGCCAATACTGTTGGAAAAATATCGGCAGTAACAAATAATCCAGAGAACAATTTCATTGATAATGTAACAATTACATAATTGAAACAAATACAATTACAAATCAGAATTACAAGAACGAGATATGAACAGAATACTTAGAATCGAACCGAGTCCTGTGTGGTACCACAGTCTCCTTAAGAAATATTCGCCGCCTACCGTGGGTGTTGTAGGTTGCGTCGGTGACTTTCTCCCAGGGTTGGCTCAGCTAAACCTCAAGCTGCCGGAACACCGCCGTCGACCACCTTGGCGAACGAACTACCGCCTGCCTCTCTCTCTCAAGAATGAACTTTCAGAATGTATTGGAGTGCTCTCAATTTGCTGGTGACTTCTCCAAAACGGGATGCCTCTTTTTATAGCAAAAAACCCAGCTGATAACTCCCATAGTAAATTTTGGCCATTGAATTCAGAAATTCAATTCTGCCATGAAGAGGGAGGGGAGGTTACGGGATTGAATCACCATCATGAGGAAGGTTACGGGAGTTACAGATTTCCACAATCAATACGTCTATTGATTGTGGTGCGTCCAGATTCAACGAACCCGAGACCGGTTGCCTCGGGAGACCCTCCAAAATCCCGGTTTCATTCACTCGAAATTCCGTAAATTTCCAACAATCCCCCCCATGAATGGAATTGGCAGGAATACTGGTGCAGAATACAAAACTGATCCGAGAGAGCGACAGCGGATAATTCCTGCATAGGATATGTGGCTTTTGGCCTGGAACCTTCCCTTGTGATAGTCTATCGGGTTTACTGGCAAACCAGTGTGCGGTCCCGCTTTGAACTGTTCCGCCGCCGACGTAAACCGAGACAATAGATGTCACACAGGACTTCTCCTGACGTAGTTCAGTTCTCACTGTTGGGTTCATTTTGGCCATGACACCCCCTTCTTGGTTCTGCGAGTATTTTCTCGAGCATTTCGCCACAATTCTCAAAGAAGCGGCCCCACTTCATACTAACATAGGTGACCTTCCTTTAAAGGGTATCCTGCTATATCCCGCCTGGCAATCCAGCACATAGGAGTCATTAAAAGCAATGCTTAACCTCTTTCGCTTTACAGGTATCACTGTTCTACACCATAGGAATGGGTAGGAGACCGAGTCTCCTCAGTGATCGTTCTCGGTTACTCGCGAAAGATAGTGTCATTGAACCTAGATCTTGGGATCTCCAGTCAACTAGGTTGGCTACCCCCACGGTAACTATGAGCGTAGTGGCTTTAGCCCCATCCCTTTAGATGCTTGCTCAACTAGCTCTCTGTTTAACCATTTGGTTAGCGGATCCGCAATATTGTCCTTTGACCTCACATAGTCAATAGTGGCAACCCCACTTGAGAGTAGTTGCCTAATGGTATTATGTCTACGTCGAATATGTCTAGACTTACCATTATACATATTACTCTGTGCCCTACCAATTGCAGATTGACTGTCGCAATGGATGCTAATTGCTGGCACAGGTTTCGGCCATCTAGGAATATCCTCCAAAAATTGACGGAGCCACTCGGCCTCCTCAGATGCTTTATCTAGAGCAATAAACTATGATTCCATCGTTGAACGTGCTATACACGTCTGTTTAGAGGATTTCCAAGAAACTGCTGCACCACCAAGTATAAAGACATATCCACTTATGGATTTTGAGTCCTTCATTTCTGATATCCAGTTTGCATCACAATACCCTTCCAGTACTGCTGGATATCTGGTGTAGTGTAGCCCCAATTCACGAGTGTACCTCAAATAGTGCAGAACCCTGACTATTGCCTTCCAGTGATCACGACCTGGATTACTCGTGTATCTGCTCAGTCTGCTGACTGAATAAGCTATATCGGGCCTTGTACAACTCATCAGGTACATGAGGCTCCCAATTATCCGAGAATACTCTAATTGAGATATGCCTTCCCCCCCATTCTTGGATAAATGCAGACTTAAATCCACAGGGGTTCTTGCGATATTAGAATCAGAAGAGTTGAACTTTTCCAGAATCTTGTCAACGTAGTGTGTCTGAGACAACGCAAGTCCGACAGACGTTCTAGTGATTTTGACACCTAGAATGACATCTGCAAGGCCCATATCCTTCATGTCAAACTTTGAGTTTAACATATCTTTGGTAGATTGAATGACCCTTTCATTACTACCAACAATGAGCATGTCATCAACATAGAGACACAAAATGACGTACCCTTCGTCTGTGTCTTTGATGTAAACACACTTGTCACATTCGTTGATCTTGAAACCACTTGACAACACAGCATTGTCAAAATTTTCATGCCATTGTTTCGGTGCTTGCTTTAGACCATACAAAGATCTAACAAGCCTACATACTTTCCCTTGTTGGCCTGGCGCGGAAAAACCCTCGGGTTGTTCCATGTAGATCTCTTCATCTAAATCGCCATTTAGGAAAGCTGTTTTTACATCCATTTGATGTATTTCAAGATTACGCAAAGCTGCGATCGCGATGATCATCCGGATGGATGTAATCCTAGAGACTGGTGAATAAGTATCAAAGTAATCTAGGCCTTCTTTTTGTCTGTATCCTTTGATAACAAGCCTAGCTTTGTACTTATCAATTGACCCATCTGCTTTCATCTTCCTTTTAAAGATCCACTTGTAGCCGAAAGGCTTACTGCCTGGTGGCAAGTCCACCAGTTCCCAAGTATGGTTTTACAGTATGGAGTCAATCTCACTCTTAATGGCCTCTTTCCACAAAGGACCTTCAGGGCAGCTTACAGCTTCCTGGTATGTCCAAGGCTCATTCTCTACTAGATTAGTCAGAAAATCTGGACCAAAAGATGTTGATGTTCTAGCTTGCTTGCTACGTCGTGGTTCAACATCAACTTCCTCTTCTTGGCCTTGTCTGCTTTCATTATCCGGATGCAGAGTCCGTTTAGCAGAACTTGACTCTCTAATGGATCTATAAGGGAATATGTGTTCAAAAAACACTGCATTCCTTGACTCCATGAGAGTATTCTTATGAATATCTTGTATATCTGACTCATATACAAGAAATCGATAGGCACTACTATCGTCTGCATAAGCAATGAACACACAATCAATGGTTTTAGGGCCTATCTTCTCCTTCTTAGGAGGAGGTACAGCCACCTTCGCTAGACAACCCCATGTTCGTAAGAATGTATAGGTAGGCTTCCTACCTTTAAACAATTCATACGGGGTTTCTCCAACATCTTTGCGAGGTATTTTATTTAGGATATAATTTTCGGTGAGAACAGCATCTCCCCACAAGTTTTGAGGCAATCTAGAACTGATCAACATTGCGTTCATCATATCCTTCAATGTACGATTCTTGCGCTCAGCAATACCGTTAGTCTGAGGCGAATAAGGTGCCGTGGTTTCATAGATAATTCCGTGTTGGGCACAGAATTCTCCAAATGGTGACTGAAATTCACCACCATGATGGCTTCTGACCACCTTAATCTTTTGCTCAGTTGATTCTCAACCTAAGTCTTGTAATGAACAAACTTGTCCAGGGCTTCATCCTTGCTTTTCAGCAAATACACATCGCAAAACCGAGTGCTATCATCGATAAAAGTAATGAAGTACTTGTTACCGGCCCGAGTTTGGACATATTTCAGATCACACACATCAGTGTGGATTAAACCCAAAGGTTCTGTGCTTCTTTCTACTGCTTTGAAAGATGCTCTCGACATTTTAGCCTCTACACAAGTCTCACACTTATGTTTTTTATCAAATTGGAAAGTTGGAATATGGTCCAAGTTAATTAATCTACGCATAGAATCATAATTAACATGACCTAGTCTACCATGCCACAGTAGGGATAACAGTCATTATATTCATCTTAAACAGACCATCGGTCATGTAACCTTACCCTACATACATTCCAGCTTTAGTTAGAGTGACCCTATCAGCCTCGAAAACAAGGCGGAAGCCGTGCTTGCTCACCAGTGAGCCAGAAACCAAATTCTTACGAATATCTGGCACGAACAACAAATTATTCAAAGTCAACTTTTTTCCTGAAGTCATCTTCAGGACCACTTTCCCCTGCCCCATAACATCCGAGGTAGCTGAATTCCCCATAAACAGCTTCTCACCGTTAGCAACCGGCTCGAAGGTAGTGAACAACTGCCTGTCACAACAGATATGATGTGTAGCCCCAGTGTCTACCCACCATTCCTGCGGGTTTGAACCAACCATGTTCACTTCAGATACCATAGCCGAGAGGTTGATATCGGACACTCCTGTCTCCACCTGAGCCAAGTGCGCTTGAGTGCGAGGGTTTGGTGGCTTCGTACACTCCGAAGCTTTATGCCCGAATTTGTTGCAGTTAAAGCAAGTACCCTAAAACTTTTCTCTTTGTTTCTTGGCAACACCACCTCTCGGTCCCAGATTGACACCTTTGTCCTTCTGCTTGCCAGCTTGCTTGTCAGAACGCCTGTCATTCTGGTTTTTCCTCCCACCGGAAGATTGACCATGCTCCATCATGTTTGCCTTGGCCATGTAAGAGGCCTTTGCACTCCTATCCATACCCCGATTCTCCTTTTCAATACGGAGCCTGATGAAAAGAGCCTCCAAGGTCATCTCCTTATTCTTGAACATGAGATAGCTCTTAAACTCTTTCCTTACTGGAGGTAGCTTGTGGATGACCGCGGCCACCTGGAATGCTTCACTCAGAATCATCCCCTCAGTCCTGATCTCATTGAGCAGGAGCTGCAGCTCTTGGACTTGAATTGCCACAGACTTGGAGTCCACCATCATGTAATCAAGGAACCGGCCCACAACGAACTTTTTGGACCCGGCACCCTTGATCTTGTATTTCCTGTCTAAGGATTCCCATAACTCCTTAGCTGACGGAGCCTCGCCATACACAGAATATAGCGAATCATCCAGAGCATTAAGAATGTAATTCTTGCACATGTAGTCATGCTCTTTCCATTTGGCCACATCAATCCGCTTCTGAGTGTCAGGATCGTCCTCAGCAATCACAGGTGCTTCCTCGACAAGCCACTTTGCCAAGTTTAAGGTGGTGAGATAGAACAACATCTTCTGTTGCCACCTTTTGAAATCGACCCCAACAAATTTGCTCGGCCTCTCCACGTGAGACATTGGAATAGTGGGAATCCCAGGAATTGGAGCATGAGTTGGAATAGCACCACCACCATTTCCATTTCCATTTCCATTGCCATTGCCACTGCCATCACCAGTCTCATTTTCTTTGCCAGTGACAGTGGTTTTCCCTTGCGCAGTTGTCATGTTTTCCTGAAAGTAGGAACAACCACATATAAGAGAACAAATCTCAATCTCAAAATGACAAGCTATACATGCATAGATTAACAATCTATCAAACAAGCTAAGTCTAACATCTCCCACAATACCACGTACCTTGGGGGTCCCAGGGGGCGCGCCCCCTGGCGGGGGTCTTAGGGGGCCGTGCCCCCTGGCGGGGGTCCTGGGGGCAGCGCCCCCGGGTGGGAGTCTAAGGGCAGCGCCCTCGAAAGGTAAACGGTATACACAGTTTGCTACTAGCAACACTTAGGCCGTCCACCTTCCCCTTCTGTTTTTGGAGTCCAGTCCATGTATTGAATATAACACTTGCCGTGCACAAGGGCTGAGCACTCAAACCTTCCACTGGTTGAGTACTTCAGGCCGAGAGCAACCCAGGCATCAAGAACATGAATTGCACACCGGGCAGATCATTGACACAGGATCAAGGCCAGGCGATGTCAAGGCAGAAGCCAAGTAGATCACCCCAGAGGCCAGCCAAAATTGATCCAAGGCCAAGCCACGCATGACTGCCTTAGGCCGTGGCCTTTCCGTTAATCCCATCCCTGAATAGTGGCCATGTCGCGCACGACAGGCCATGGCCGTAGCCAAATGAGTCTGTTCATGTTTCGATCCATCAATCATTCTGTGATAATCTCGTATGAACCACTGATCAATCTGCCAAGCAGATTGATTGAACTTCTTATACCATGATTCTATCCAGTCATGAATCTGTTCTTGCAACTCAGAGATTAGTACAAAACAAAAACTGTTTTCTGGGATTTGATGCCGATCAAAGATCAAAATATTTCTTAAGCTTGTTGGAAAAATATCGGCAGTAACAAATAATCCAGAGAACAATTTCATTGATAATGCAACAATTACATAATTGAAACAAATATAACTACAAATCAGAATTACAAGAACGGGATATGAACAGAATACTTAGAATCGAACCGAGTCCTGTGTGGTACCACAGTCTCCTTAAGAAATATTCGCCGCCTACCGTGGGTGTTGTAGGTTGCGTCGGCGACTTTCTCCAGGGTTAGCTCGGCTAAACCGCAAGCCGCCGGAACACCGCCATCGACCGCCTTGGCGAACGGACTACCGCCTGCCTCTTTCTCTCAAGAATGAACTTTCAGAATGTATTGGAGTGCTCTCAATTTGCTGGTGACTTCTCCAAAACGGGATGCCCCTTTTTATAGCAAAAAACCCAGCTGATAACTCCCATAGTAAATTTTGGCCATTGAATTTAGAAATTCAATTCTGCCATGAAGAGGGAGGGGAGGTTACGGGATTGAATCACCATCATGAGGAAGGTTACGGGAGTTACAGATTTCCACAATCAATACGTCTATTGATTGTGGTGCGTCTAGATTCAACGAATCCGGGACCAGTTGCCTCAGGAGACCCTCCAAAATCCCGGTTTCATTCATCCGAAATTCCGTAAATTTCCAACATATACAACGAGGAGATGAAGAAATTCAGGAAGATGGCTTTGGGAAGCCAAGAGTGTGGGGCTAACGGCGAGTACAGCAACACCAATAGTGATTACGGTCTGCACGCATCTGGGTTGAGTAAGGAAGGCCGACAGACCCCTAGAGAAATGGAGATAGGAAAGATGAAGCATGACAGTCGACATTTCAATTTCAGTTCGTGAATTTAATTGCAGAGTGGCATGCCTTGTGTTTATAGACATTTCAATGTGAGCTTTGTTTTGGTTGTTCAGATTTGTTGAGAAGTGTTGTTTAACTTGCTTGAGTTCAAATTGACAGTTGGATTGGAATCTGAGTGAAGATAGATAAAATCCAAGCTGCTTTTGAATGGATTTATTTATTCTTGTGTCGTTTCTTATTGCGGAACTTTAATAATTGGGACATAAGGCTTATTTGGTTTCAAGTAATTTTTTGTTGGTTTGATTTAAGCCTAATTTATTTTTAGATCATTGTGACGTCTCAACATCGGAAGGTTGGACAAAGAATGTGGATGGAATATCTACACCACATTTTTTGGATGAAATGTTGAGGTTCAAGTCAGGACATGGTGATTTCGTTCGAAAAGTCAATACATCGGGATGGTGTTGTAGCTTGCTCTCTTACTCCCAAGGTCCAAGGACAAAACAAGGGAATCAGTTAGTGCCTAATAGCCGATTTTTAGATCGCATTCCTATGACTAAGTCAGTAGAGATGGAAAAAGTACGTAAAGTACGTAACCCTCAGGTAGCTAGTTACGGTACAACTTTCCAGGGTGTCACACCCCAAAATGGGAAGTGACCGGCCATGAACCACAAGGCTGAAACTTGTCGAACATACAGCCTAAAAAGAAATTTGATTAAAAACCAAGGCAATGAACTAATAAAAGGTCAAGCATTTTTTTTATTAAGAACAACTCCAACCAATTAAGTTTAACAAAAAATATGGGGCACAACCATCCCATGAACCAACCAATATCCAGTGATCCAACAATAATAAGGAGTCGTTATCTGACAATTGTTGTTTCGAATGCGAAAGCGATTTATTAAAATAAAACTAAGATGAGACACCCTAAGGAGGTCAAACAAAAGAATCCCCGAGGTGCTGCCAAAGTCCTTGTCTAACTCTCCAACTGACCTGAAAGAGAAGTTGGAATAAACCCGTCAACTGACGAGCTGAGTGAATACCAAGTATGTATATTAAATAAATTTGAAAATGGAGATTAAAATAATTTACCATTGAATCATAATTTGGCATACAAGGTGTCCAATAGAAAATTAAATTAATCAATGAAGTATTTAACCAATAAACATTCTTAGGGTTGATCACAACATTAACTCCATCAACAATTGGGAACCACAATCAAACAGTATCATAGTCAAAATAATCTCATCAAAATTGGATCCAATATCAAACTTAGAGTCACCAGGGTTGACAGCCCTATGGTACTTTTCCCTAAGACGATCCGGCAAAAGAAAGCCGTTGAGCATTGGGGTCACCGACCTAACACGATTTTTTTCCCAATGGCCAGGGTCACCAACACAAAGAGGAATAATTTCCTTGGACTTTTGAAATAAATGTTCCCATTAATATCCACTAAGTTCTCACCAAAAAGAATATTAACAATTGATCTCAGAAAATTCATCGCATGCCAATTAGTAGAACTTATAAACAGTTTTGAGTCTCAAAATAACATCCATATAAATTTCTGAAGGAAATACTTTAAAGGAACACATGGATCTTTCGAAAATACGTAACATACTTAACTACTCACCTGAGTCCAAAAGTAATGCAACCGAACACACAAAAAGATGCTAACCTGAATAAAAGAACAAAACACAAAATGACTAACTACGCAAATATACACTTTGTAGATACAGAATTCCACTTCCTATCAAAATAAAACTTAGCCTAATCCTAACTACTACCCTCTGTAATCACCACCACTAAAACCAAACTCCATGCCTCCAACCACGAGCACACACCACTGTCTAATAGCATTAAAAGAAAATACCTTCTAGTGAAACTTGTACAAAGCCAAAACTATCCAAGAAGAAAGCTACCATCAATTATTAAAATCATTCCACAGAAGTACTCCTAACACTAGCAATTCTCATACCACGACAATGATCACCACCGTACACAATGTCCAATATAATATTAACAAGTTGCCTCACACACGACACACTCTCACCCACAAGTTGCTTCCCTCCTCCAAACAGCAGTGGAAAGTAATGGATTACGTACCGTAACAAAGCTGAGAGCAAAATCGAAAAAAGGAGTTTGACTGTCACACCGGTACCTCACAACCTTCGGCTGCTTCTGCTCTCTCCCTTTTTCTCATCCAAAGTTCTCTCTAACTTCTTTCACACGCTCTGCCCAAATAAAATCCTACACCATGAAAATATCTCCTAACTTTGTAAAACTATCCACTACTCCATATATTATAGCTAATTAGTTAATTAGATTTAGATAGAATATTAACGGAAAGGAGTGAAGATCTGATTGATTATGAGATCATAAAATTAGGAATTGTGATTGATTCAATTAGTGATTGCAATTGATTCTCTGTAAATAGCTTACCAAGAATAGTTTAGCTGTAGTTAGTATAAATGTCTTCTTTCTCATTTGTACAATGTATTGATAATAAATAGAAGAAAACTTCCCCAATATTTTGTTTATTTTCATGGTATCAGAGCACCAAACCTGGTGATTCTGAAACCCAACAACGCTTCCGCAAAACTTAAGCCATGTCAGACAAGAACAAGAGCGAGTCTGAAAATTCACGGCATGAGGCCACGCTTGAAGTCTCAAATCCCTACTCCCTACACCACTCGGATCATCCGGGTATGATACTCGTCTCCAAATTGCTTGAAGGAGACAACTACAGCACATGGAGCCGTGCTATGCGAATCGCCCTGAGTGCTAAGACCAAGATCGGCTTTGTCACTGGTTCAATCAAGCCACCTTCCTCGACAGACGCCACTTTTCCTTTATGGCAGCGTTGTAACGACATGGTCTTGTCATGGCTCTTGAACTCTATTCACCCTGACATAGCAACTAGCGTGATTTACGCTGAAACATCAGCAGAGGTCTGGGCAGACCTACAAGAGCGTTTCTCTCAAGGAAACGACTCGAGAATTTATCAGATCAAGCAAGAAATCGGGGAACACAGACAAGGGCAGCCGTCCATCTCTGTCTATTACACTAAACTGAAAGCTTTGTGGGATGAACTTTCATCCTATCATCAGATGGTGATTTGCACATGTGGTGGATTGGAGAACCTCAACAAAAGGGATGAAAAGGAGAAATCATGCAATTTCTCATGGGATTGAATGAAAATTATGGTCCCGTTCGTGGTCAAATTCTGTTAATGCAGCCTCTACCCGATACACGTCGAGTCTATTCACTCGTTCTCCAACAAGAAAAGCAGATTGAAGTCTCTCTCAATCGCGACAGCATGAACCACCATGCCATGCTTGCAGATCATAAGTCACAGGCTCTGACATATTCCTTTGCAGATCAGAACAATAAGACGATTCAAGCTCATCAAGTTCAGAAGCAAAAGAATACACTGCACTGTTCGTATTGTGATCAAGATTACCACAGCATCGAACGATGCTATTATCTACATGGGTTCCCGGTGGGACACAAGCTTCGTGGAAAGAATGTAAAGCCTCCAAATCAGCGTCGTTCAAATGCAAATCATGCAAAATCAGTCAAAGTAACGGAAGCCGGAGCTAAACTCCATCTTCCAATGATGGACCAAGACTCACAACAGAAGAATACAACCAAGTCATGGCATTGCTTCAGAAAAACAATGACGGTAACTCGCCGCATTTTGCAAATGCCACAGGTATTATTACACCATCATCTGAAGTAACACCCCTTGCCTCACACTCAAGTTTATGTTGGATTATTGATAGCGGAGCCACGGATCATGTGACTTCTTCAATTAAATTAATAGACCCGAAGTGTATGCCCAAGTTGGCTAATATTCAATTGCCAGATGGTGGTCAAATGCCTATCGAGTCAATTGGTTCATTCCTTGTTACACCACATATTAAACTTGATGAAGTGCTCAAAGTTCCACAATTTCAAGTTAACTTACTATCAGTCAGCAAGTTGACACGAGCATTAAAGTGTATAGTGATATTCTTTCCCGATTTTTGTGTTGTGCAGGACGCTGCTACGAGGAAGATGATTGGCCTGGGCAAGCAACATAATGGCCTCTACTACCTAGCGCAAGACCAAAACCCAGTCTTGACCTACAACATCCGCAAACACTCCAACCTATGGCATCAACGTCTCGGACATCCATCCTCCGGTCCTCTTCAAGTTCTTACCAAATTAGATTCAGAGATTTATTTTGATTCCAAACATGTTTGTGAGATCTATCCTCTAGCCAAACAAACTCGTTTAGCTTTTCCATCTAGTTCTATTTCTTCGCAAGCACCTTTTGATTTGATACATTTTGATATTTGGGGACCACATCGAATAAAATCTCATTCTGGAGCTCGCTATTTCTTAACAATTGTTGATGATTTTACTCGATACACTTGGATACATCTCATGAGTTTTAAATCAGAAACACAAGGGATATTGCAATCTTTTATTTCTTGGGTGAAAACACAATTCAATTGCCATATCAAAACTCTTCGATTCGATAATGGATCTGAATTTTTATCAATGAAAATTTTTCTCGACACTAAGGGAATTGTTTTTCATCATTCATGTACCTCCACCCCCCAACAAAACGGGGTAGTTGAGAGGAAACATCGTCATCTTTTAAATGTTGGCAGAGCTCTCCGCTTTCAAGCAAACTTACCATTGACATTTTGGGGAGAAAGTGTCCAAACAGCTTGCTATTTGATCAACCGTCTACCTACACCACTTCTTTCTTATCAATCACCATACCAAAAACTCCATAAAATGCAACCCACATACACTCATCTCCGTACTTTTGGCTGCCTTTGCTATGCCACTAATCTCAAACCCAAGCATAAATTCAACCAATGAGCTCATCGTTGCATTTTTATTGGTTACCCTCTTGGTCAAAAGGGTTATCGGGTTTACGACCTCAGTACACATAAATTCTTTTCCACCCGTGATGTGGTCTTTTATGAGCAAATCTTTCCTTTTCATATTCATCCTCGGGAGCTCCATCAAGATGAGGTTGTCCTTCCTTTACCGCACGACCTAGATATACAGCCTCTCCCCACTCCAATCGGCCCAAACTCAGTTGAGCCCATCCACTACGATACAGCCAACTCACACAACAACACAACTGAGCCTACAACTGAACCGAGAACTGAACCTACCACTGACCCAACTGAACCTACAACTCTCGACCATCCCATTGTTCAACCACCTTCTCCTATTCCTTATCTTCGTCGTGGTGAATGTGCCAAACAACCAAATACTATGCTACGCGACTTCCATCTCTACAACATGGCCATGGTTGCTCCCAGTCAGTCCTTTTCTCCGTCAGGTACGCGTCATCCATTACCTCGGTATCTTTCTTATGCACAACTTTCACCTAATTATCGAAGTTTCATATGTAATATCACTACTCTTGTGGAGCCCGTAACATATGAACAGGCTATTTTGGATCCTAATTGGCAAAAGGCCATGGCTGCGGAACTGAGTGCACTTGAACAAAATCAGACCTGGACACTCACGTCTCTCCCCACCGGGCATCGTCCTATTGGATGCAAATGGGTTTACAAGATTAAATACAACTCGGATGGCACAGTTGAACGGTACAAAGCCCGGTTGGTGGCAAAAGGTTTCACTCAACGCGAAGGGATTGATTATACAGAGACATTTGCTCTTGTTGCAAAATTGACTACTGTCCGTTGCTTACTTGCCGTGGCTGCTGTCCGCAATTGGTCTCTTCACCAACTGGATGTTCAAAATGCGTTTCTTCATGGTGATTTACTTGAGGAGGTGTATATGCAGCTACCTCCTGGTTTTCGTTGACAGGAGGAGAAATCTATGGTATTTCGACTCAACAAGTCACTCTACGGACTTAAACAAGCCTCTCGCAGTTGGTTTCATAAGTTTTCTGCTGCCATTCAAGAAGATGGTTTTCATCAATCAAGAGCTAATTATTCCTTGTTTACTAAGGTTTCTGGCAATTCTTTCACAGTCGTGCTCATTTATGTAGATGACATGATTATTACCGGCAATGAAAACAATGCCATTGCAGCCCTTAAAAATTCTCTGCACACCAAATTTTGCATCAAAGACCTTGGCCAGTTGCGATACTTCTTGGGTGTTGAAGTTGCTCGTTCTACCAATGGGATTTCGGTATCTCAACGAAAATACGCTCTTGATATCTTGGATGAAGCAGGATTGCTTGGGGCAAAACCATCACCAACACCTATGGAAGAAAACATTAAACTTTTGCCCACAGAAGGAGACTTATTGAAGAATCCATCCACCTATAGAAGACTGGTTGGACGACTCATTTACCTCACAATCACACGGCCAGAAATCACGTATTCGGTTCACATTCTAAGTCAATTTATGCAGGAACCAAGAAAACCTCATTTAGATGATGTCCATCACGTTTTGCGGTATCTAAAAGGAGCACCTGGACGAGGTTTATATTTTCCAGCCAAGGGAAATTTACTATTGACTAGTTTTTGTGATGCAGATTGGGCTCGATGCTCCATCACGAGACGATCTGTGACTGGTTATTGTGTATTTCTCGGAGGAGCTCTTATCTCATGGAGAACTAAGAAACAAACGACAGTGTCAAGGTCCTCAGCTGAATCTGAATATCGAGCCATGGCCTCCATTACATGTGAGCTTACTTGGCTCAAGTACTTGTTGCATGACTTACGGATTGAGCACTCACAACCAGCTAAGTTGTTCTGTGATAGCCAAGCAGCACTTCACATTGCAGCCAACCCTATTTACCATGAGTGAACAAAGCACATAGAAATTGACTGCCACGTTATTCGAGAGCGGATCCAATCAGGTGATATTGTGACCGCTCATGTTTCCTCAGCTTGTCAACTTGCCGATATGTTCACCAAGCCGCTTGGTCAACCGACCTTTCGTTCCCTCCTTAGCAAGTTTGGCGTTCTTGACATACACGCTCCAACTTGAGGGGGCGTATTAACGGAAAGGAGTGAAGATCTGATTGATTATGAGATCATAAAATTAGGAATTGTGATTGATTCAATTAGTGATTGCAATTGATTCTCTGTAAATAGCTTACCAAGAATAGTTTAGCTGTAGTTAGTATAAATGTCTTCTTTCTCATTTGTACAATGTACTGATAATAAATAGAAGAAAACTTCCCCAATATTTTGTTTATTTTCATAGAACGTAACACAATTTATAAAATTACCATCCGGTACCACTATTTTATCCAAAATCAATCTCATACCCCAAATATTACAATCGTGACATCAATATTCATAGTGCTCGCAAAATAATTAATTGAGACCCAAACATAACACCAATTAAAAACAACAATATAACTAATTAAATAAATAAAAAATACTAGGCCATAATCCTCAGGTAGCTAGTTATGGTACAACTTTCTAGGGTTTATAATATACTCCCTCCGTCCCTTTTTAATTGTCCTGCTTCGTAACTCCAACTTATTAAAAAAACATCATCATTATACCTTTCACATCAACTTTTTCCTCCACTTTCCGTACTTAACCATCACCATTACACTTTTAGTCACTTACTTTTCAAAATGGAATCTACTTTTAGGAACAAAATAGACAATGCACCAACTTTACAAAATGGACACTTATTAAGGGACAGCCCAAAATGGAATACTGGACTCTAAATAAGGGACGGAGGGAGTATTATACAAATCGCGACAGTGTGGTGGTCCACATATTTTCCTCCACCATTTATTCAATCCTTGGCATTTTCGTAAATACTTCTCATTTTTTGGAATAAATGGTTTTCCAATTTTGGTAATGAGATAATTTCCCGGTTGAATGCTATCGATTAATTTAGATTGAAAGCTAAATTCCGAAACTAAGGGAGGAATAAAAGGGAAGAAATATTACCAAACAAAAATATGGCCAAACAGAATTTTTTTTGTTTGGTAAGATGGCAAACCAAAGACAAATCAATATACGGTTTTGTATTTCATTGTTTTACTCCTCTCTCCTCCCCCATCCCCCCCTCACTCTGCTTCCGAAATGGCATAATAAGAATTGAGGTGAGTGTATTTCATTGTTTTTTTTTTCGGTTTACCCCCAACACATGGACACGGTTCTATCTTGCTTCCCTTTTTTCAGATCTTTTTTCACATGCTTAATACTACCGTTAGTTTGGTTTTGTATTTCATTCATTTTTTTTATTTCACGCTTCCTTTTTTTTTTGGATCAGATTTTTTGTCAAATACAATTATTCACATGTTGAGCATATATATGGCTTTGTATTTCACTCTGCTTCTGAAAGAATTGAGGTGAGTGTATTTCATTGTTTTCTTTCAGTATACCCCCCCAATGCACAGTTTTATCTTGCTTCCCTTTTTTTCTAGTTCTTTTTTTTTATTTCACCCTCTATTTTTTTTTTGGTAGATAAAACCAAAAGAATATTAATGTACCCTTCTTTGTTTGATGTTTGCGAAATCTAACATTAGGAATTAAAAAAAAGGACTAAGATGTGTTCTTTGGTCTGTTTACCATAATGGTATTTGAAGTGCATGAAAATGCTGGTAGGAATGAGCTGTGGGCCAGGACTTTTTTTTTTTGAAGTGTATGACTTAGTTGATACTGGTATTATCAAGTTGTGTTGTTTCCCTATCAAGTTTTGAGCTTTCTAGCGGTACATGTGACAAACCAAGTAGAGAAACTGTAAGAACAACTTACTCAATTTCATGTTTAATCCATAATTATGTATACTTTTTTATTTGCATTCTTTCATTGTTATTTTTTGGTATAAAGGTTAAATAGCGTTATACTCTTTAGGTGTGAGGGGTCAACCAGCAGATAAAAAGGATGTGGTCCCTCATAATGCATATTTTGCTAGATTATTCAATTCCCAAATCAATGTGGATGTTTTTGCTGGAATGAGATTTGTAAAGTATATCTACAAAAGAAACGATTGTAACACGATAGTGTTCGGATGAAAGGACAAGATCGATGACTAAAGTGACTTATTTGAGTTACTATTTAACTTTCACATAATTATGTTCAGTTTCATATAATTCTGCTCTTTGCACAAAAAGACGAGATCAATGACTAACTTATTTGAGTTACGATTTGACTTTCACGTAATTATGTTTAGTTTTCATATAATTCTGCTCTTTGGACGAAATAGGTATGTTTTGATACAAGAAATTTTGCGAGGGTGATGAAGAAAAATTTTCAAGACAATTGAAAAGTGATGAAGATAAACTTTTGAAACTATGATCTTTTCTCTAAATATGACCTATGTGGTGTACCCTTTTTGTTACATTTGTGTATGAGATTGACTCTATTATTTAGGTTTTTTTTTTTCATGTTTGAATTTGAATGCAATGAATGTACCAAAAGTTTGAATTGGATTTGACTATGGTAAGTATTGAATTTGGCATTTCATGGGTGTAGACACCCCAATCCGGACCTCGGAGGTTCTTTAAATGTCCCGATGATGAAATAAATGAAACAATACCTTCGAGAGCTTGGAGGAAGGACTCTCTAAAACCCGAAAGCCCTAAAACCCAAAAGCCCAAAACAAACCCAAGGGCCCAGAACTGGACTCTTAGTACCGCACAACACATCTCTATACTGCATGGCATAACGAACCTAATTATGCCGCACAAGGTCATGAGGTCAACCACACGACATTTTGAATAAAGTTCTAACTGGCTCAACTAGCTGTCAGTCATGCCCATTTGAGCCACAACTACAAATTGGCTTAGCTGAAAAGGCACTTCTAGCCCGCCCAAAAAATGCCTCCCCCATTTGAATTCAAAATCCTTGGCTCTTGCCTATAAATACAACCCTCCACTCAAGAGAAAATGGCCTTGAATTCTTTTTCTCTCTCATCATGTTTTCACACCCACTCCTCACTTCTAAATCTTGAGAAAGTTAATCTAAAAACATTCTCTAGGCTCTTTCTTTCTCAAAATTCTCCATTTATCTCTTCACCATTTAAATTTGTCCTTTTTACTTACTTTAAGGTCTCAACTACCCAATATACCATCTATTACTCACACCCACAACCTTCTTTTCTCAACCGGTCTTACCCGCACTCATCCGTAGCCGTCCATCCTCATCCAAGTTCAAGATAAAAGGTATAAACTAGTTTCATTGGGATAGGCTCTGTCCTTATCCCTAAGGGAACTTTTCTATAGTCAAGTTTAACCCCCTTGGTTGAATATTGACTCAAAAACCATTTTCAAAAACAAAAACAAACCACTGTGCTGACTGCACCACTCTGTGCGGCGTTTTGATGCGTCGCACGGCGTAGTGCGATCAAGTGCACGGCGTTTTGCTAGTTGTTAACATCCTATTCGAACTGTCTGGATCATAGCTATTTCTTCATCAGGCCCATTTTTGTTGCTACGGCATCAGTCATTCAGTGCTTTCAAAATAAGACCATATCTACTAGCCATTTTCGGTTTTATGAACAAAGCTTCCTTGATCATTTTGAGTGAGTAAACGCATTAAAAGTTGTTTTACGTTCATGGCTTGAAGGAATGGTTCCCTCCCAAAATGATCCAATTACTAAAGCACACTCTCTGATGTTTGGTGAAAACCCCGTGCGTACTACACAAAATATCGGGCGGCCTTCTGGAGCCTGATGATGGCCTGATAATAAAACAGATACCCCGCACAGCGTACTATAAAGCCGTGTGTGGTATTATAATATGCTGTGCAGGAGGATACTGAGATCCAGACAGTTTCTGTTGAAAGGTTCTTTTCTTTTGCATCATCTTTACCATCCTTGTATAGATAGCACCATGTGCACGTCAACTTGATATATTTTCTATGTCCCTTCCACTTTTACTTGTTTATTAAAGAGCTTAATTTTCCAAAAGATATTTAAAATTCCCCTTTTGAAAGTGTTTAGTAGAGACTGATTTTATTAGGCGAGTGAGGTACTTTTTCAACAAAATCTTACTCATTCTTAATGTGGCTTTTGAACCCAAAATCTTGACATATTCATCGGATCAAAATGCCTTTTCAAACGAGTTCTCGGTTTCTCGGATCATCCATCTCAAAAATCCGGGTGGCGACTCTTTTGGGCGTGTGCCGGTCAGGGAGCCCACAATGGGTTTTTTTATTTCATTTGTTTAAGTTTGATTTTGTAATGGTTGTTGTTTTATACTATGTCGGTCATACAATAACATTATTTTTGGACAAAGATGAGTTTGTCTGTAGTAGTAAACGATGTAGTCAATAGCATAACAAGTAATTGGTTTTTTGTCGTGATAAATTTGTATTGGTATGTGTCTTTAGGCACAATTAGTTTGCACTCAAACCTAGCTAAGGTCATTTGAAATCATATTGAATAACAAATTCTTAGATTCGTTCCTTCAGCACTTGTAATGATTCAGTAGAAGTGGAATTGCATTTTTATAGTGTATGATTTGAATCGAACTACGCTATCTATTTAGGGAGAACCATGTAAAAATCAGTATGTCATGGTCTACCGTTGTTTACTTCTTCTTTTTTACAGGTTGAATGGTATTAATTTTCTTGCTCTATGAATTGAAGTGCCAAATGTTTTTTTGATAGGCTGCGCAGGGACAGGGTGAATCGGAAGTTGTTGAGATGTGAAGATAATTTTGGAGTTGTGGTAAAAATGGCCAAGACGGTTTTGGGTCCTGCTTAGGCGGTCGGGCACGAAAAAAAAAGACACGGGTTTTGGCCTTTTTTAGGTTTTTTGTGTATTAACTTGCTTGCGCATATACAAGCAAAGCTAGGGCGGCCTCCAATTGTAACTCTAACATGATTTCATCATAGTAAAACATCCCAGCACCCCATAGACGTACGATTAAGCAATCAGCTTAAGTCGGAACCACGTAATCTTTGTGTCTTGTTCTTTTATTGCTTTAGATTGTTTTCTGTTCTTGGTTTGTTCTTTGATTGTCTGTGTTTGCTTTTGGGTTTGGACGTTCGAATCCCTAACAGAATCCCCCAACCACGAGATCTACACTTGATTATGGAATGCACAGGTTATGACATGCCCAAAATAAAATTTTTTGGCTTAACAAGTTATGAATTGCTTGAGAAATTGATTGGAATGTCCAGACTTTTTTTGCTTCAGAAATTGGTTGAAATGCCCAGAAGTTGGTTCAATTGCTTGAGAAATTGATTAGAATAGCCATAAATTGGTTGGAATGCTTGAGAGAAGGGGGGAGAGAGAAATAGTGTCATGAAATTAATCCCAAAAAATTAGTGACAAAACCATTTAAACATGGGATTGGCCTCAGCATGGGATATCCCTATATTAATTCAGCGCAAATCAAACAAGGGATTGTAGGATTCAGGACTAAATTAGTACTAGGACAAATAGTCCAGAATTACTAATCCTGTCCTTAATCCTGTCAATTTATTCCCCGAATCAAACGAGGCCGGGTAATTAATAATAACATTTGAACCTTGAATCTGAAGAATTGTCGAACGGCCTTGTTCATTTTGGGATCTCCAAACCCCTGGGCTCGGTCTCCAATAAATCTTCGATATTTTTTTCTTTCCACTCATTACTCTAAAAAATCTCCCTCAAAATCCAAACCGAACATGACATACTCTTGTATAAATGTTCCCAGTATTGCGGAGCCGCAAAATTCGCGTCATGAGATTTCAACAGTATTCCATAGCAAACTTTTACAGCTAATAATATCCTTTCCAATACCTTTTGTTTTGATCGGAGGAAAATGTTATTGTTGGGCTAATGTTATTCAATCGGACGCCATACAGTACTTACAAAAGCCATTGGTTATTCTCAACAACCATCAAGACTTCCCACATACCAGAATATATGGGCATTGTCCTTCTCGACCGATCATATTGATCGAATTAAAGAACAAAATTAGCGCTATTAACCTAGGTGGCCGTCACTCAGGCAAGTCTTCGGTTAATTCTTCAGGCTAATGGTTGTTGCAAGTGGAACCACCGTATGGAGTTTGTCTTTCAGTTTGAATCCCTTTTTCCCGCCGAGATGCCAGCCTCGTTATATACCGTTCATCAGTGTCCATCGATTCCTTCTATGTCTGACATGTTTTTATGAAGGCTTGAATCTTTTTATGTCTTGCATGCAGTAAGCAGGAGGCGGAGGTATGTTGAGGCCGGGACCTAGCGTCCGATCCCCCAAGTTTTAAAATATTTATTTTGTACATATCTAATTTTGAATATTATTGATAATTATTTATGTATAATTACTATAATTCCATTAGTACTTGTCATTTTTGAAAGGAGTTGTGTATTTGATCTTTTTGAAAGTTAGAATGATTGAGCAGAAGATAAGAACTTCATAACTACTGTGGGCTCCTCGTACCGGCGCGCCCAAAGAAGAGTCGTCACCCGGATTTTTGAGATGGATGATTCGAGAAATCGAGAGTTTGTTTGAGAGAAAAGGCTTTTGGTCTAGCGAAAACATTGAGATTTTGGGTTCGGGAGCCACGTTACGAACGAGGAAGGTTTTGTTGAAAAACCACCCCATTCGCACGGTAAAATCGGTCTCTACTAAGCATTTTAAATGGGGGATTTAATAACATTTGAAAAACTTAACTTTGATTAAAAACATGTACGGGAAAGGGACATGGGGTTTAATATAACAACACATTGGAGTGCTTGTGGTGCAAACTGTACAGTATAAAATGGATGAGTAATGTACAGAAAATGAAATAACAACATTACGACAATCTGCCAATATCAAGTGAAACACTGCACGACGGGCCGGATGCATCGCACGGTGTAACAAAAATGCCATACGGTGCACCTGACTATACATTCCAGAATCAGTTCGCTTTTACATGACAAAACAAACCATAGATCCGCAAAACTATTTTTTATATTTTTCGAATCTCTGACAAATGACTTATGAAACCCTTTTGTTCATCTTATCATGTAAAACAATGTTAAAAGCTTTTTGAAATATTAAAAGATGTAATAAAGTAAAAAAAAAAAGAATTTTAATATGAAACTTGATTCTGGAATGTACCCGCACAGAAAAGTAATAAACAGACTAAACAAAATAACATAAGAAGGAGTATGTACAAGAAATAAAATAAAGCACGGTATAATACGTTACACCGTGCAGTGTCGTAAAACGCCGCACGATGTAGCGTATTCGATACATAAACTATTTTTTGTGCTTTTTGAATATAAAGCTCGTTTGAGACCCAAACTCAGTATAGAAAGACTGAGAAGGGCCTCGATCGACTCCCCTCAAAGTTAAACGTAATTTAGCTCAAGGAATATGTTTATACCTTTTGATAGAAGCTTGGATGTGCTTGAAGATTGAGGAATGGAAGTTGATTTAGATTTGAAATGCTTGAATGGGGATTAAAGGATGAGAGGTTGTTTGGATGCTTTGACGTGGAGGTCCTCCTAAGTCAGTAGTTTACTGAACTTAAAAGGAGCAAAAGAATGAGGCTATTTTTATAGAGAGGGAGTGAGTCTAGAAAATCGCAGAGTAACTTTATTTGGAGTTGAAGGGGTGCTTCTCAAGTAGAGGAGGTATATTTATAGGCAAGAGAGCCAAGGATAAACACTGCAAAGAGGGGAGGTGGCTTCTGGGCCGAATTATTTCACCTGTAGGCGTGGCCGACAACTTTCTGCAACTGTCAGAACTTTTTCCGAAACGCTGCGCGACATATGAGAAATGCCGTGTTGTATATTGAAATCTCATGCGGCGAAGCAATTTTTTTGGAATTTTCTGAAATGCCGTGCGGTATTGTGCATTGGCATAGCACACCAAACTTCGCAGGGGCGCCCCGGACGCTCCTGAACTCGGATTTAGGTGTGGTTCAAAGCGTTGGAAAACTTGTCGATTCCTCTTTCTAACCCAATTGGTTTCACTCAAAGCAGTTTTATATATTGAAATGTGTGCCCATTTTACTCTCAACGTGTCATGGAAAAAGTTATTTTTGACGAAGCAAATGCATTTTTCTCTTTGTAATTGAACCAAGGGCCACTCTACATGTTTAGAAAGGGGTTTTTTTTGAGGTTTAGAGAAGTAGTAGCAAATGAGCAACAATCCAAGCCTTGAAGGTATATTTTTCCTTATTTCATCATCGGGGAAATTAAAGATTATTCAGAGGCCTAGATTGGAGTGTCTACAGTAGTCCCTTTTTAACGGAACTTAGGTACCATTGCTTGGTATAAGTGACGTTAAAGATAAGTCATCATAATCCATGGCTCCAAAATCTTTAAGTAAAATGCAAGAATGTAGTAAAGGTGGTCGCGCTCATGGAGCTGCCTACGTACCTTGTTGTAGGGATTAGACCAACGTAGTTCAATTGGGACAATGCAAGTAAATTGAGTCCCGGAGGACAAATTGCAAAAGCAAATAAATTTGAGAAGATTGGGTGCCTATAGTGCTGAGTGTCATGAAATTTCTCAATATGAGCCCATGAAAGGCTAAATTGAGTCAAGTCCCAGAGGGACTAAAGCGAGACGAGTCCTCAGGGGACTAAAGTTGAGACAAGTCCTTGGGGGACTAAAATTGAGACGAGTCCTCAGGGGACTAAAGTTGAGACGAGTCTTCGGGGGACTAAAATTGAATCAAGTCCTCGGGGGATTAAAAGTGAGACGAGTCCCCAAAGGACTATAATGCAATGAGTCCCAGAGGACGAAATTGCGACGAGTCCCGAAGAACGAGATGCTCGGACGACGAAGTGCCTTGATTTTTTTTTTGAAAAACTTTAATTTTCTTGAATTTGAAGGAGACTTTGAATTTTGAAAGAAGCTTGAGCTTTGAAAGAGACTTGAGTTTGAATAACTTGAATTTTGAAGGAGACTCGAATTTTGAAAGAGACTTGGATTTGAGACTTGAATTTTGAAGGAGACTTGAATTTGCATAAGTTATGCTTTGAATGAGATTTGAATTTTGAAAAGCTTGAATTTTTGAAAGTAACTTGAATTGAATAGCTTAAAGATTTTGAATTTTGAAAAGCTTGAAGTTTGGAAGAGATTGGAATTGAATAGTTTGAATTTTGAAGAGCTTGAATTTTTGAAAGAGACTTGCATTTGACATGAATGATGATGCAAGTTGATATGTCATAGAATGCCATGTGAGCATGTAAAATCAATGTAAATATGACAAAAGTGAGTCCCAGAGGATGAAGTGCAGATGGAGTGCAAGTCCCAGAGGACGAAGTGCTAAATAAAATGAAGTCCTAGAGGACAAAGTGAAGTGTAGATTGAGTGCGAGTCCCGGAGGATGAAGTGCTAAATAGAGTGAAGTCCCAAAGCGCTAGACAAAGTGAAGTCACAGAGGACAAAGTGCAGTCCTAGAGGATGAACCATAGCTCGAAAGACTAAAAGGCTTCTAGATCGGTTAGACCGTAGCCCGAGAGACGAAGAGACTTTAGGTCGGTTAGACCGTAGCCCGAGAGACGAAGAGACTTTAAGTCGGTTAGACCGTAGCCTGAAAGACTAAGAGTCTTTAGGTCGGTTAGACCGTAGTCCGAGAGACTAAGAGGTTTTTAGGTCAGTTAGACCATAGCTCGGGAGACTAAGAAGCATTAGGTTAGTTAAACCATAGCTTGGGAGAAGCTACAGGCTTAAAAGATCATGGATTGATCTTGGAATTGACTCTTGAATGATCATTCGAGATTTGCCTATGATATTGAACGACAACGATGATGACATTCTTTGAAAAATAGGGGACATATCTGAGCACCCTACTGTCTTTGGCCAGTGGACCGGTATTCTTAGGAACTTCGAATTTAGGTTGGATTCCGTGTCAGATTTGAGCATGGGTTTGCCTTTGGCCGGGTTTGAGTCTTGGATTTTCTTTCCCTGGTAGACAGCATTGAGCTGATGTACCACGGTGAGTAACGGCCCCCCAGTCCTGATGGTTTTGACAAGTAGTTGACCAAGCGCAATCCAAGCTATGATTATGGCCCAACGAGCTTCTCTCAAGGGTGACTTGCACAAGTTTAAGATTGACAAAACCAAGACGACTGGTTCGACCTTTTAGCAAAGGGAGTGGATTTTGACAAGACTACATTGACTCTAATATACGAAGGAGGAAAAGACCATTTATGAATGAAGTGGCTTTCGAATAGTGCCTCTAATTGTGCGGAGAGTTTGACTCTTTGAAGAAAACAGGATTCATGTCGCATAATTTATGACAAACCAGGTTTTGTGATTTTTCCCTTTGAAATTTGTTTTACTCCATCAATTGATCAAAACACAAGAGTTTTTATCATGAACTAAGTTACTAATGATTACCCATGTCCCCGTTTGGATTTTTGCCTTGATTGATGTGGGTTTCACACAATGCCTTGATGTATTGATGCCCTTTAACGTAACACCTAGGATTTTTGCTATCAAGTTGTGCTTTCCAATCTGAAAGGGCTTTTTGGGTTATAATGTGGGCCATGGTTTGGGCTTGACAAAGAAAGGATATTAGGCTCCAAAATTTCACTTTCTTTTGGGTTTTCAAAGCCAACAACTATCTTTGAATTGTAGGTGCCATCTTTTCATTTTTCATTTGTTTTCTCATGCCTTCAATGCCTTTCAGTGTGTTTGGCATTTTCATCCTGTTCATGCTTTGAATCTCGATTTGTTTGGCACTTTCACCCTTTTGATGTTTTCAAAGTTTTTTTGGTACTTTTATTTTTCATTTCACCCCAATGCAGGGGATAGTTGGCTAGTTGGGCTTCTTTTTCAAAGAATTTAACTGTGGCTCAAAGAGGCTATCAAAGTATATATCTTCATGTGTAGGATGAAAGAAACGATGGCCTTTCTTCACTTTAGATTGCACAACCTAACAACTGAATCCTAGATGCTTGTTTAGAGGCCTTTGTCTGCATGCTCTAACTTTTGCCTAGGTTAGACTTTGAGATTTCGACCTAGCGAGCTTTTCTTTTCTTTTTTTTTCTTTAGAGCTAAGGCATTATTCATTGGAATGGTGTCGGGGAGCAGTCCCTTGAAATTGTTCTTCATGCAGGGGGTGAGGGTTTAATCAAAAATCATCTCGCGTTTTGAAGTGATTATTATGATTTTCAAATGATGGCGGAAAACAATTCCGAGTTGGGTCAAGGATAGTCACAAAAACCTGAATTTATTATGATGATTTTGACACAAATGCGCAACATTTGAAAGACAGTGGCCGAACCAGCAGGGATTGACTCGAAAGACTATGACCGAATCTTGGAATTAACTCGAATGCTCGTGACCGGTCCTCAGGGTGAGGCTGCCAACGTATCCTATAAAGGAATCAGGTCACAACGTAGTTCAAGATTATGAAGCTGACTCTCTGCTTTGACTTTTTTCTTTTTTCCTTTTTTTGTTTGACGACATACAGATACGAAAGCGAAAACATGAAAGACTCAAAGTGCAGACTGACATAACAAGGATGAAAACTTGACTTGAGATTTCCAAAACTCGTGGAAAGTCGGATAGTTGCCTGGCTCTTGACCACAAGGTCTGGCTTTGGTTGAGGAGGTGCTTTAATGACCTTGTTGTCAATGAGGTCTTGGATAGCATGGCGAAGGCGGATGCAGTTGTTTGTGTTATGGCTGGACATTTGATGGAAGATGCAGAAGGTGCCTAGGTTATGGGATGTTGAGAGCTTTTGAGGTAAAGGAGCTGGAGGGAGCGGTTTGATGAGGTCAGCTTTAAGGAGCTTTTTATAAACCAGGGATTATGGTTCAGAGAAATGGGAGAAGGCCCTTGATTTGGTTCTGCAACTTAGTTGAGGGTTCATAGTAGCACCAGAATCCTTGCTTTTATTGCAGGCCTCGCTTGCTTCAGCTAGGCCTTTGAACATTTCGGAGAGCTTCATCTTTGGGGGTGAACGCCCTTCATCCATGTCTTCTTTAGCATTTCGCTTTGGATCAGACACTATGAAGGCGAGGAGACTATCTATCTTCTGTGTTAAAGCCCCCATTTGGATCATTTGCATATCCATTTTTCGGCCCATTTCCTCCACAGCCTTCCTTAACTCTTTAAGTTCTATTTGCTCTGTCGTTGGTTCGAATTCCAAGACTGAAATACTGGATTCATCGAGAATGGGTACAATTGGTTTGGGTAGGTGAGTAGGGATGATAAAGTGAGTGGGGTCAAATATAGTGGAGCTGATGTTGATGTGGTTAATGTGGTGGTTTGACAAGGTGTTTGATTTCTTTGGTGGCAGAAGGATGGTTTTGCTATCGATAAGATCTTGAATTTTGTGATGGAGACGGTGACACTTATCGGTAACATTGCCAGGCATTTGGTGAAAGTCGCAGAAGGCATTTGCGTCATGGTAGGCTGGAAGCTTTTGGGATAAAGGAGTTGGAAGGAGTGGCTTGATGAGACCGGCTTTGAGGAGCTGTTCATAGAGTGTGGATAGGGGTGTGTTGAGTTGAGTGAAGGTGCGAGTTGGTTTATCAGTAATCTGGTTTATTTTGAGGGGTTTGGCATTTGAGGAGTTTCTGATGTGGGAGGTATTGTTGTTTCCGAAAAGAACTTCGCCATTGCCGGGATGGAGTCCCTTGCTTTTCAAGGCCGGTTCTTTCTTCTCAAATGTACCATCCCTAAGTGCTTTTTCAATAGCCAATCCAGAATCGTAGAAGGTCTCAAAATTGGGAGATGATTGCGACATACCATATAGGGGGCAAAGGCACTGGGCAGGTTTTTGGTGATGATTCGTATCTGCTTTTTTAGGTCTGGCTTATTGTGCATCTAGGCAGCTTTGGCTTTCCACCTTTTTACACAGTCAGCGAAACTCTCATTTTCGCCCATTTTGGTGTTCTCAAATTCTCGGGTGGTCATTTTCAGCTGAACGTTGAAGTCGTACTAGGACATAAAAGCCGTTCTAATGTCCTCCCACGTCTTTTTCTTCGAGGGTGCCAAGGAAAGGAACCATTGTAAAGCCGGGCCAGCAAGTGACTCGTGGAATAGTTGAGCCATGGCATCTTTTTCGACCCCTCGCATGGAAAGGGACCCAACATACCCTAGCAAGTGGGCCTTTGGATCAGCTGTCCCATCGAATTTGGCAAAGTCCATCCCTTTGAACTTCTCAGGCAGTTTTGCATTGGCAAACAAACTTAAACGATCCATGTCTATTTGACTCCTCCCCATTCTTTCTGTTTTGAGGATAGATTCCTCGAGTTTGCTGATTTTGGCAATAAATTCTGCCACTTGGGGGTTATTGACAGGCCCATCCCCACCAAGCTATGATTCTGGATTCGGAGTAAATTTGGTTGGGTGGCGGTCACTGATTTCTTGCATTGATTTGAACATCATGATCATGTTCTTTTGGACATCGGCAATGACTGACTTGAGTTGACCATCTATGTTCGTAATTGATTGTCTGAGTTGATCTTCTAGGTCAGCCATAGCCTGCCTGATTTCTCCTATTTCACTTCTTTGATCCACCATTTCAGATATCACTATCGGTGACTAAGCTTCTCTTTGCGAACCCCCTTTTGAGCCGGAAGGTTCCAATTGGGTGAAGTCTTTCAAATATTTCAAAACTGACAGTAAAGCAAAAGGCGGCTCAAATTCTGCTCAAGAATCATGCCCATGCAATGTCGTCTACGTCCTAAGATCTACCTCAGCTCCAAATCTCACTTAGGATATGACTGTATCAAGGCTTTCAGCAGCCACGGGTAAGTCGTGTCAGGTAGGTTAAATTCCAAATGCTTCGGAATCAGAGCCAATCTCCTTATCTTGACCATCCGAGACAAAGCAATGAAGTTGCCGAAACCTAGATACAAGCACGTCCTAAGGCTATATCTAGACTAGAGGAGCCATTCAGGCACGACGAACACCGGAAGTATCTCAAACTCCATGGATTTAGAGTCTCCTAGACTATCCTAAGGACCTATCGTGGTTCAAATCTCACTTAAGACGTGGCATAGATGACTTCTGACGATCCGGGTAGGTCATGTCAGGTAAGTTAAATCCCATTCGTTCGGAATTAGAGCCAATCACCTTATCTTGACCATCCGAGACAGAGCAATATGATTGCCGGAATCCAAATGCCAATATTCCTTAAGGCTAGACTGAACCAGAGAAGCCGTATGGGCACGGCAAACACCGGAGGTATCACAAACTCCATGGATTTAAGGTCTCTTAGACCAACCGTGGGAAGGCGAAGAGTTCTAAAGGAATCCTATCTTCTAGTCTACAAAATGCAATGATGTATGAATGATATGCATGCACATAAACAGGATTTATCACATAAATTCTAACCACGGGCTTCTGTCTTAGTTGGGATGGTTCTACGGTTATGTACAAGTGCAAATGCCGGTTTGGGTATCAACAGGGTTCCTCGGACTAGAGCCAAGATGTACTCCCCATGTCAAGTGTATTGCAAGACAGTGGTTGAACAGCACGATGGCTCATCATTGTCGAGGGTTGCAAGGCATTCCGGGAGGGTTTGTCATCGGCAAACTGAATAAGATTGCCGAAACACACTGGCGAGGCTGTGCGGTGCAGAGTGTAAAAGAAAACAAAGTTAATTTTTTTTCAAATGATTGTAAATCCTCCAAGAAAAATGCCTTTCAAGCTTGGCTCTCTTGATTAATTTATACTTAGAGAAAAATACACAAGTAACCAATCAAAAAGCCCCAAGTCGGAACGGCCGGATAGAAATCCAGTTAGAATCGTCATTTCCTTCCTTCAACGAGCATAAAGCGTCGTTGTTTTTGACAGACTTTGCAATGATTGTTCACAAATGCATATAAACTCTAAGTATTAATTAAACTATCCCCAGCAGAGTCACCACTGTAGGCTCCTTGTACCAGCGCGCCCAAAGAAGAGTCACCACCCGGATTTTTGAGATGGATGATCCGAGAAACCGAGAGTTTGTTTGAGAGAAAAGGCTTTTGGTCTAGCAAAAACGTTGAGATTTTGGGTTCGGGAGCCACGTTACGAATGAGGAAGATTTTGTTGAAAAACCACCCCGTTCGCTCAGTAAAACCGGTCTCTACTAAGCTTTTTAAATGGGGGTTTTAATAAGATTTGAAAAACTTAACTTTGATTAAAAACATGTACGGAAAAGGGACATGGGGTTTAATATAACACATTGGAGTGCTTGCGGTGCAAATTGTATAGTATGAAATGGATGATTAATGTACAGAAAATGAAATAACAACATTAGGGCAATCTACCAATATCAAGTGAAACACCGCACGACGGATCGGATGCATCGCACGGTGTAACAAAAATGCCGTGTGGTGCACTTGTCTACGCATTTCAGAATCAGTTTGCTTTTACATGACAAAACAAGCCATAGATCTGCAAAACTGTTTTTTATATTTTTCGAATCTTTGACAAATGACTTACGAAACCCTTTTATTCATCTTATCATGTAAAACAATGTTAAAAGCTTTTTGAAATATTAAAAGATTTAATAAAGCAAAAAAAAGACTTTTAGCATAAAACTTGATTCTAGAATGTACCCGCACAGAAAATTAATAAACAGACTAAACAGAATAACATAAGAAGGAGTATGTACAAGAAATAAAATAAAGCACGGTATAATACGTTACGCCATGTGGTGTCGTAAAACGCCGAATGATGTAGCGTATTTGATACAGAAACTATTTTTTGTGCTTTTTGAATATAAAGTTCGTTTGAGACCCAAACTCAGTATAGAAAGACTAAGAAGGGCCTCGATTAGCTCCCCTCAAAGTTAAACGTAGTTTAGCCCAAGGAATATGTTTATACCTTTTGATCGAAGTTTGGATGTGCTTGAAGATTGAGGAATGGAAGTTGATTTAGATTTGAAATGCTTGAATGGGGATTGAAGGATGAGATGTTGTTTGGATGCTTTGAGGTGGAGGTCCTCCTAAGTCAGTAGTTTACTAAACTTAAAAGGAGCAGAAGAATGAGGGTATTTTTAGAGAGAGGGAGTGAGTCTAGAAAATCGCAGAGTAACTTTATTTGGAGTTGAAGGGGTGCATCTCAATTAGAGGGGTGGTGTATTTATAGGCAAGAGAGCCAAGGATGAACACTGCAAAGAGGGGAGGTGGCTTCTGGGCCAAATTATTTCACCTGCAGGCGTGGCTGACAACTTTCCGCAACTGTCAGAACTTTTTCCGAAACGTCGCGCGACATATGAGAAATGCCGTGCTGTATATTGAAATCTCGTGCGGCGGAGCAATTTTTTTGGAATTTTCTGAAATGCCGCGCTGCGTTTCTAAAATGTCGCGCGACGCTTTGAAACGCCATGCGGTATTGTGCGTCAACACAACACACCAAACTTTGCAGGGGCGCCCCGGACGCTCCCGAACTCGAATTTAGGCGTGGTTCGAAGCGTTAAAAAGCTTGTTGAGTTCTCTTTCTAACCCAATTGGTTTCACTTAAAACCGTTTTATATATTGAAATGTGTGTCCATTTTACCCTCAACGTGTCATGGGAAAAATTATTTTTGACCAAGGAAATGCATTTTTTTCTTTGCAATTGAATCGAGGGCCACCCTACATGTTTAGAAAGAGATTTTCTAGAGGTTTAGAGAAGGAGTAGCAATTGAGCAACAATCCAAGCCTTGAAGGTATATTTTTCCTTATTTCATCATCGGGGAACTTAAAGATTATTCGGAAACCTAGATTGGGGTGTCTACATCTACTAGTCAAACCAATCTAATGATCATGAATTAAAGCACAGGAAAAATACAAAATTCCTCTTTTCTTTCTCACATCAGTGCAATTAGTAGTTTTCAAGAAGAGGAACCCTTGAAGATAAGAAAATTGAGGGTCTCAAGCCCAAAGTAGATAAAATTCCCTTTTGAATGAGTGAAGAAACAACCAAAGTCTGTACCCACGACACATTGCCATCCGCACCCATACCTTTTGTCAAATTCCTGCAAGCACGTACGTAGATCAATCTAAACAGATACGATAGTATATGGACTGCCTAAAAGATAAGGGATCTCTCATAGGATATGGATTGCCTAAAAGATATGATCTTGTATATATGGAGAGATTGACTTATTCACGGAGGGACCGTGATTCTCCTTTTTCACAGAGCCATGAGATACGATCTCGACCATGCATTTCGACTTTAGACGGAACGGATTCTCCTCCGTAAAAACTTATTAATCACGAAGCTGCATAAATAAGTTTTTCTCATATATGGAACTTCATTTTCTAGCTATTTGTTAGGAGTACATTAGAATGTGGCCATGTAGTTTCTAGTGAAAACCCCTTGAGGTCAGATCTTACTTACGCCCTCCGCTTTCTCCAGCGTTCAACTCCAGCGACTCCAGCGACTTTGGAGTCTGTCTTTGTCGACTCAATGACAGATTTTATGACTTCGATTAATTTCTGGGCGGAGATCGAATAAGTGGGGTGTATTTGATTTATTTACTTTTTTCTGTTGGATCGATTTCCTTCCCGTCCCATTGTGGAGTGGCTTTCTTCTAGATTTAGTTTGTGCCTACTTCATGGTTTGAGCTGGGTTTCCTTTCAGGATCGTCTACTACCACATCTTTAACTGGCCCTATATCCGATTCGTTGTTGGTCTGCTTTCGAATATATGCAATATGTGTCTTGAACCTACTTGTGCATGTGCTCTAGTCTAGATTTCGGTACAACTAGATTGATACTCTCTCTATTCCTTTTTAAATGTCTTGCTTCGTAATTCCAACTTATTAAAAAAACATCATTATTATACCTTTCACATCAATTTTTTCCTCCACTTTTCCTACTTACCAATCATCATTACACTTTTACTCACTAACTTTTCAAAATGAAATACACTTTTAGGGATAAAATAGATAATACATCAACTTTTACCCATTAACTTTACAAAATGGATATTGATATAAGATTTTGATTTTCAGGAGTTGGGGTGGAAGTAACCGTGGAAGTAGTCTAGTAGTAGTACCTTTTTGATGTGGGCTGATCAAGAGCTTCAGAAGCACAAGCCATGGCTTCAATCTGCATTTTCACTGCCATATCTGTTTCCTTCACCAATCCTTTCCCTTCCAACATTCTCTTTCTCTCTCTCTCTCTCTAATAGACACTTGCACTTTGAGATTCTTTTCCTGGTATCCCAGATTACAGTTATACTTGGAATTTCGGAGTACAAGTCTAGTCGCCTTTTTCTTCTCTGTTTTACATTTCTAAGTCATACATGGAAGACTAATTTGTATGGGCTTAGATTGTTTTGACACGTGTATGCAGACCATACGCATTTTGTAAACTTTTTTTCTTTTTCTTTTGTTTTGTTTGTCTTTACTGAATTTTTGTTAGATTCGCATTATATTTATTGGATTAATTATCCATCTCGACGAGAGAAGTCTAAAGAGTACTCCCTCCATCCCCATTCTTTTGTCCCTCGTCATATCCAAACCAGATAAAAAAACTAATTATAACTTTTAATTGGTACTACTATTTATATGCAATATAGATCTTGTTTGATAGATCTCAATGAGCTCTTTTAAATGATATTTTTAAAATCACCAAAAAAATATAGATTACAATACATAATTAATTGAAAAGTGATATGGACTCTGAAAATGTACTAAAGAATGGGGACGAAGGGAGTAAAAAATTATGCCCAAAATAAAAAAAAAGGTTCAATAAAGACGAAATTAGTTCTGTAGAATGAATCTTCTAATAAGTTAGCTTGCCAGGTTTAAGAATTCCTCCCGGACAATTTTTTTTTTATGAAGTTTCGTCTTATATGAACTTTTTTCAAAATCGGACCACGTTTTTATACTTTTCTGATTCATCTCGTTGAGACAAATTATTAATTCCAAAAATTACGACGAAAAACTCAACAAAAAATTGCAAAAAAGAAAAAATACCGGAAAAAGTCTTTACCAAAAAGGTTTAAGAGAATGCTGCCTTATTTGTAACTAGGGATTGTCCGTGCATAAAGGCACGAAACAATGTGCATGTTTTGAGCACAAAAAGTTTTTTTTATCGTAAAAATTGTTTTTATTTTCAATCCCTCATCGCTATTTCTAATTTTATAATATGAAGAATAACACATAATCCGTGTATACGACATTACCAATGATCATCCAAATCACATAAATTGAGCCAAAAAATTCAAACACAATGCCATGTTATTTTCTTTTCGCATATGACCGTAGGGAAATCAACCTAAAAGGAAACAAATTAAAAGCAAATATTGAATTGAATGTAAGGGAATCAACTTTAGACAAAAATCAATTATTGAATTGATTTCAAAAAGATAATCAAGTTTTTTTAAAGAAACAACTTAAAAGCAATCAATTGAAAAAAATTACCAATCATAAAGTTAGGAGGTTTATATTAAGAAGTATGCTCTCAATTGAACAGATATGATCTATTGAAAATTTGATCCGATGGTTGTAAAGGATGTTGAGTTTGTATAGATAGACAAAAACCGCTCTATTTTATAATATAGATCAACTGGAACATGTAACAAATATAATAAAAATCCTTTACAAAAGAACTAAGAAAATAAGTGAAACATTAAAATGCATAACTCGTGAACCGTATAGTTTGAAACTAATCATAATGGATAACTTCACTTTTCTAAAGTACACAATTCACGTAACAACGCTTAAAATATATATATATATGTAATATAGACTGGAAATATATATATATATATTCTAGCCTAGAACAACTTTCTTCGTATGTTATATGGACTTTAGAGAGATTTGTTTGAAATGTATGCAGGACCGAATACATTTCTATTGTTTTTTGAAGGAGACTTTGACCTATATATGTGATGTGAAGACAAGCTGGAGAAGTTTCAATTCAATCATGCCATTTTCAAATACAAATGAATTGGGAGAATCCATAGAGGTTTTTCACATTTGTGTTCGGATTTCGATTTCATGGATGGATTTCTGTGCGGGGACAAATGGAGAGTGATTTTTTTTTCAAATTTTTGGCCCAAAAAAGAAGTGTTTGATATGCGTTACGACAGTTTGTCGAGTAGCACCATATTAAATTAGGAATTGATTTTCACATTCTCTTTTTTATATCCACGTTTTTCTTTTGTCTTTTAGCAAAAGAAATGCATACACTTTCAATACTAAAAAACAAAAAAGTGAGAGTATGAACTGTGAATATAAAATATGGGTGTGTGACTTAAAAAAAAAAGTGTGAAAATAACTCCCATATACTAGTATTAATTTCTTATAAGCCGACCACGGATGGACGTTTTTTCCAAATAAAATGGGGAAAAAACAAAAAAAAGGGGGCCACGGACGGCCGTCCATCTGTGATTCTGTGTGACATGTTAAAGGTGAGGATCTTGATCAGTCAACATCAGGATTTCCCAACGAACGATGAATCCGTAGAGATTGCCGATACAAACAGAATGGTGGAGCCGTGAATGCATGTACTACCTTAGCAGCCTGTTTGGATGCGGGGAAAGAATTGAGTGTATTAGTTAATAAGGGGGGATAAAATAGTAGGGGGTATTAGTTAATAAGGGATGACCCACATTGATGTGATGTTTATGGAGGGGAGATTAAATAGTATGTTGTTTGGATGAGGTATTAGAGAAAGGGGATTAAATAGTACTTCATTTGGATGGAGGATTAATAGGGGGTATAAAGAAGGGTGGATGATGTAAAAAGCTGTCAAATGACCGTTTTGCCTTTGTGCAGTCTCAAACTTTATTATGTATTACGTTATATATATAATTGCAAATATAATTAATCTTTCACAATTTAAGCCGTAATATTTATTTTTTCTAACAACTTAACTCATTTAATAATATGAAAAAAATAAAATATTCTGTTTTTATTTTAAAATATTCGGTTATTTAAAAAATTTTGGTTTTTTTTTTTTTTAAAACTACATTGAGCAAACTCTTTTGTTTGAGCAACCTATTTTCTATGATGTATTTTTTTCATGTATATTCTATGTGTTTTGGTAAATGTAGTACATCTAATGTCTTTTTTAAAACCTTTAATCATCAACTTCTACAATCATCAACTTCTTCTCCCTGATACCAACAGACTACTAGGATTTTTAAAAATCCTCCTCGCCATTTTAGCAAGCAAAGCTTGATTTAGACAAGTTAGATCATGCAACCCTAGCCCACCAACAATAAAATTTTCCAACTTTGCCAAACCATCCAAGAAAAATCTGGATAGCACCTTCTTAACTTTATTTAAAAAGTAAACCGGAGCACGGAACACCGATAATAAGTAATTTGGTATGATGAACAAAACATGCTTTGCTTTCATAAGCTTTTGGTATATTTTGGTCTACATAATACAATCTTAATTTCCAAATTCTCGAAATTATATTTACAATTTCATTCTGAATCAAATAAATGTGCCAGCAAAATACAATATACGAAACCTACGAAAAAATTACAATGCTCTTCGTCTTCTTGGTCTTCCTTTGCTTCTTTTTCTTGTGGGACTCGGTGGTGAGCTTGGATACGTGTCAAACACTAGTTAGGATGGACAGAGGTTGGACACAGTGGTAACACAAAAAAACTGCACTAAAACAGCCTTCAATCTTCATTAAAACTGCAGTTTGGACACACACAGCAACAACCCCAGAACAGCCTCAAACAGCCTCAGAAACAGCCTCAATTAGCATAGTGTTTTCTGCAGTTTGCACACACACACACAGAGAACAAAACAGAACAGAAACAGCGTGGACACAAAGCAGCCAACAACTGAACAGAGGAGCAGTCAATATTGCATAATAGCCCACAAAAACCACTTATGCCACTTGACTCAGAAAACTATCATCATAGCCCATACAAAACCAGCCCAAATAACTGCAATAAACCTGCCACATAAACTGCATTGCACACCTGAAGCCACTTTGGGCTAAGTGCAGAAAACAACATCTACACAACCCAGAAACAACAAGCAGAAACATTGTTCATATGCATCTACTTCGTATGCACTAAACTAGCATAACGGCTCTTCATCTGTTTATTTTCTTTTCAGTTCCTAAACATTGTCTTTCTTCAAACTATACAATCCAACCAAAGCAATTAAGTAAGTTCACCTATTAATATGTGGCAAAAGCTGAAAATGCATAAAGTGAGCTTGGTCATTGGTGACATTACTTTATGAAACAGTAGTAAGGCAAGCTCTCCATGTTATTCCGGTTCATAGCTACTGATCCAATAGGATCAAATTGGTTTTGACCATCACTTGTAGAGAATAATGGAACCATGTTTGTCTGTGACCGAATTATGGCGTCGGTTATATGCCCAACAATACTAATTGGGATTTTCTTGCTATTCAACACAACAATTGGATGCATAGCTGCTAGTTGGAGGCATGGAGCTATAATTCGAGTATTGATAGTATTTTCTATATTCGTTAATCCAAACAATACATGAGGGAACCATTACCAGCAAGTAGCCAGGGAGGATACCTAGCAGCTACTGAAATATGCTCTCAAACGGATCAAGGCCCATATGACATTTCACCTACTCTGCATTTTAGCTACACAGGTGCATAAGGTCAATTATCAATGCTTTCTTTAAGTTTAGACCTCAACAAGATCTACCAATTTTATTTCCTCGCCTATATATTAGTGTGTATATATGTGTGTATGTATGTGTGTATATATATATATATATATCGCTCCAATTTCTTGTTCATGAAATCAAAATCGAAACAAAAATGCAAAAAAAAAACCCTAATTTGGGTTTGTCCTGTCTTCAGCCAGCCACAATCCAATGGGTTCAATCACAACAATGGGGAGAATGAGAGAGAGAGAGAGAGAGGTTTCTACTGGAAATTCAGTATTGCATGTCCAGAATCACAGATCCATGGAGTTAAACACACAACATCGCAGGTACACTTAAACACCCACACGTCAATGTACTCAAAAACCAAAAACAAATCAGCGCACAAAATTATCAAACTCCATACCTGAGTTAATCGAACCTCCAAATCGCTGCACTCACCAAATCGCCACAAAACCCTCTCTGCTCAGTCGAACAAAACCAGAAATGGGTAGCGACAGAAATGGGAAGCTGTGGTTGGGAGAAGGGGGATTAGGAGGGTTAGGATCGTCAAATTTCAAGGGGAATTGGGGGGTATAATTTATGGGGACCTCGGACCCTGCCCAAAAATAAGACTGCCGAATCCCCCATCTCCGGTCTTACCGAAGGAGGAGGATAACCGAAGACCCCTGCGAATTGAGTTCCCAAACGAGGGCAACAGATGGGCCCCAGGTCTTGGAGGAGGGGTATTATTTATCCCCCCTTCTTTTACTGCATCCAAACGACCAGGAGTAATTTGGAAATCAATAATGATACTCACACAGTAGGGATGCACAGATTATGTGCGCAAGTTTTTGTGTGGGTCTCACACAAATGGTTCGAACCATTCATTAAATGTAAAATATCTTTTTAAGAGGCTTTGCAAAAAAATCAGTTTAATCTGATGCCTATAGTTGCTCGATCCAACCAAATAACTTTGTCATTATCATAGAATCTAAATGAAAAACTAAATTATTAGATCGAGCATTTATAGGTATCGAATTGAGCTGATTTTTTACAAAGATCGTTGAAAAAAATGTTTTTACATTTAAAGAACAATTTGGATCATTTGTGTGGAACCCGTAGTGGACCCCCCACCAGATCTATGCACAAAATCTGTGCCTTATTGCTGTGTGAGTAGCAGCGTTATTTTGAAATCAACTAAGAAAATTGACATAGATCGCGCGCAAATTTTTTGCGGGGCCCATTACACAAGCGATCCGAGCCGTTCATTAAGTGTAAAACATTTTTTCAAAGGTTCCTGCAAAAAATCAACTCAATCCGATACTTGTAGATACTCGATACAATCATCTAACTTTTCATTCAAATTTCAAATAATGAAAAACTAAATGATTGTATCGAGTACCTATAAGTATTGGATTGAGCTGATTTTAAGCAGAGGCCCTTGAAAAAATATTTTACATTTGATGAACGGCTCGAATCATTTGTGTGGAATCCGTAATGGGTCCACAAAAAATTTGTGCGCAATCTGTGTTGGTTTTGTTCCATGTTAACAGACTTATTGTTTTGCATCAACCCCACACTTACATTTAAGTCGAAGGCTTTATCAATCATTATTAGTTGTAACATTTTAATTGGGATGCTTTTTTCCCCACAAAACGGTAGAAGATTTCATTGATACGATATAAACATACAATTAAAGAGGGTTAACCATTCAAGAAGAGACAATAACCATGATGCCTAGATTAGCAAGCTTATAACTCTAGAACTTCACAAACCAACATGCATGGCGATTCCTTGGTCATCAGCCAACTTTTGACAATCACGCAAAATCAGCGAATAAAACCCCAACAAAATCACCAAATTGGGAGAAAGTCATCCGAGAGAAAGACTCACGATAAGAAACCGGAGGGAAAAACAGAAAAATAAATTGAAAAGCAATAGATATAAAAGCTCACAAACAACACCCAACCAATCAAGCATTCCTAACCAACTGGGGCTAGTTCTGTTGACCAGGACTCTTGCATCTCACTAAGTGGTCATGAGTTCAAATTTCTCCACCTGCGTGTGGGTCTTCTTCCCTCAAAGAGCTTTTCCTTTATTTCTTTGTTTCTACCCTATAATGAACTTATTTCTTGTATTGGTTGAGTTGTAAAGCTTGGTTATCTCGTGGACTCTCACAATTAATATAGTATTCCAAGTTTGTACTATGTGCTTCATATTTGATGTAAAAATAATCTCTTCTATCGATTGACAAAAAAAAAATTTAAATTTAAGCACTCCTACTTTGGCGAATGAAGCACGCACAAGAACAGACTCCAACAACCACATGATTTTTTTGATGAAATGGGAGATGCATATGCAGCTCAATGGTCTTTATCATGATTTGATGAAATGGGAGGAGGAAGAGTCGAAGCAATGGCTTTCTTGCACGTTTGGAAATTTTCGTTTGTAGCATGGAACCTCCGAACTTTTTCCAAAAAAAAAAGGGGCAAAAGTCAATTTTTTTTATTTTTTAAATATCTCTCATCGAGATGAACTAATAATTTTCAAATGCTGAACGCAAAATTAATAATTACACAAAAACTTTGAATAGGGACAACAAAATTGGCTTTGTCTTTCGGGGAACTAAAACATGACTTTGTTTGGAACTTGAGAAAATTAATGGAAAAGAAAGAAAAATAATTAAGAGGGAAATGAGGGGAAATTTTGAAAATAAATTGGAGGAAAAATTGTACTCCTATTTGTATTTGAAAATTTCCCTAATATTTCTTTAAAAATCAATGTTTTTAAAGTTGCTAGAAGCTAGTCGAGCAGTTGGCCACCTTTGACCTTCGAGGCCTTGTAATCGGCGATTAATCGGCCCATTTCAATTACTCCGCAATTAGTCAGATTTAATTGGATAGATCCCGCCAACGATTAATCCGCAATTAATCACGGATTAATTCCTTTCCCTTTTTTAGAACACTTTTAAAAACCAAACAAGTGTGAAAATTTTCACACCTTTTGGACAAGGTCCAAACAGAGAGTTAGGAGATGGCATTTGTAGCCTGGGGACAATTTTGTCCCAGGAATAAGAAAAAAGATAAGGGGAATGTTAGGTACAAAAAAAACTTACCCCGAAAACAGCAATCAATAGTTGAGAATCATTTTGATGATTGTGTCACACATATCACTGTGAATCTCAACCACTAGTTGATCTTTTCGGGGTAGTTTGGGGGACAAATTCCTTAGCATTTCTGAAAGGATAAAATTGTCCAACGCATCGTAATAAAACCCTAGCCCCGCCATGAAACCCTATCTCCTGCACCGCATCTCTATAAGTACAGTCGATTGGATTCCATTATCATAGTCCTTTGGCGGTCCACTGCGATGAGGTTTACTCACTAACTCTCTCTCTCTCTCTCTGTTTGGGTGTGTGTAAAGTAGTGGTTTTGTTTTGCTAATCTCTGCTTCTTGTTGCTGAAAGTTACCGGGCAATGATGTTGATTCTGATTAGTTGTATCATCTGATTTTAGATGCATGTCAATCCATTGGAATTACACGTCACGTGGATGGTTTGCGATTTCAATAATACTTTGGTGACCAGATTTGAGCAATATATTTTGAGTACATAGTATCCAACTGGATATGATCGCCGCCGTAGCGTTTCTCTTTGAATTTTTTGTGTGTATTTGAGTGGGACTGTGATGAATGTGATTGGTCTCGTTCGTCGTAATGGCAGAAATGCCTTGCCGACCATCCTGATATATCACCACCCATAAACTGAGTTCCCTCACAAATCTAATCAAAACCAAAAACAAAAGCAAGAATTAAATCTATTTCTTAAATATCTGTGACTTTGTGCATCTGTGTTGTCTATATGAGTGTTTGTTGTTAATACTTTGATCTTTATGGTTGTAAATTGGCCAATGATTAAATTAGACAAGCATATGTCTGAATCATATTGTGTTTACAAACTAATCTTCTCTATGAGGCCGATTTGTTAATACTCTTTTTTTTTTTTTTTTAAAAATTCCCATTAAAATGGGTAGAATCCGCTGCAGTTTTGATGATCAATTATGCTCTTATGTTATTTCTCCGTCCCATTTCAGAGGCCTTTACCCAACCCTCTACCCAAATATTAGTGAATCATTTGATATGAAACGTTCTACTGGATTGGATGATTTCAAGTCTGTGCATAAATTTGAATAAATGCTTGAATAATGTAATAGCTGTTAATTTGAGAGCCACAAAGTAGCTTTATAAAATCTGAGGAAGAGTTGGAGTAAAAGTTTGAGTAAAGCTCATTTGATTTAAGTTTGAGTCAGTGAGTGAGAGTGTGTTTTGAGGGATTTTTTAGTCACTTTTGAGTGCACCTAGGCTCCGTTTGTTTCGATGTAAAATGTTTTACAATGTAAAATATTTTTTTAGAAAATAAACTTCAAAATTTTACTTTCCGGTGTTTGGTTGGCGGTTGAAAAAAAAAAATCAGAAATCAACAAAAAAGTGTAGAGAGAGAGGAGGGACTTAAACAGTGGAGAGATATGAGAATATTGGAATTAAACGTGGGTCAAGATTGATAATCGATGAAACTGAGCAATGAGAATTGCAATAGAAGGAAGCAGGTTTATTTTGAAAAATAACTTACAGAAAATTTAAGGGCAAGTCATTTTCATACAATTAATGGAAAATGTTTTACATGTAAAATGTTTTCCTTATTTTTTATACAACCAAACACCAAAAAATAGGTAAAACATTTTTCCGGAAAATATTTTACGTCCAAACAAACGGAGCCCTAGTGTTTTATCTCAATGCCAATGTTGAGGAAAATGTATTGTTAATGTATGACTAATCATGATTACAACCATACTGCCTTCCTTCTGAGGATTTCAAACA
>BPLS01023865.1:0-17705 GCA_019656275.1 Rhododendron kiyosumense
AATCTTCTATTTTGTACTATGTAAATTGTGAATTGTGGATAGTTTTGACATATCGAAAATAGTACATGGCACAGTTTGAATACTACATGCGCTCGGTTTCTTACTATTTATACAGATAATTGATAAGGATTGCTCTGATTTGCTGCAGATAATGTTCGGTTGCGGCACCTTTTCAAGAAGATATCTAAATTGACTATGTTTTATAGGACCTCTCCGGTTCTCCTGCTATGTAGCTTTAGCAGCAAAAGCCTTAGTTGATTTTGTTGATAGTCTTAGCAAGGGATAGAAGAATGGTCGCTACACGCACCACAGATTATTCTTCTTACCCTATTAATGTTTGCTTTTGTTGACGACTCCAGAAACCATAGCCATCTCTGATTATCCTTGCTTGGCAGTTCTGTATATTTATTTATTGGGGCAGTGTGATTATTTTCTGTTCTTTTTTTTTTTTATAGAGTTTTCTCGTTTCCATTATATAAAAAAATATTATGTTGAATGCCATTCGTTTAGTAGATCACAAGTAATGTTCATTCAATGCGATTTATTTAAGCTTTCTTTCTCAAAAAGGTGGAGGCAACAAAGATTGTAACTATAGCATCTTAAAATCACGGGAACTGCTACAACACACATCCCTTATTTGGATATGTATAATAAGTACCCTCACTGAAACACACCAAAATGTTATGATTCCCAAAATGCTATGAATCTATTGCCAAAAAGTTACGAAAAGTTATGAATTTTTAGTATAAAAGTTACGATACGAAATAAAATGTTATGAATGACCGGTCCTACAAGTAATTTTTTATGAGGTGGTACAGTATAAACCATACAATAGATACATATGGTACACACTTTAAAGGGATGTATATTGAAGACTGTTCCTAAGAGGGAAAATCACAAGTAATGTGCGTTCCTCAAATTCCTACGGAATTGAACCAACCAATTCGGTGTCCAAGTTAAGGAATAATCAGTTATGCCACAAGATGCGGTCAAGACACCCTAAACACACCTGTAACCCAAGTCAATGCGGTGTCCAAGTTAAGGAATAATCAGTTACGCCACAAGATGCGGTCAAGACACCCAAAATCACACCTGTAACCCAAGTCAATTTGTAAGGTTTTCTAAACCCACCGGTACACACGGGAAAAAAAAGGAATTGAAGGACTTTAGTCTTGCGCTAAGTCAATTGTAAGCACGACTTTGGTTTTTCCAAAATATTGAAAAAGATGGAGTAGAATGTGACTTGTGATGAGACAAGATTGTATTCTAGCCATAGGTGACCTTGACTTGAGTTACAGCCATAGATTTGCAAATTGAGAGATGTCTTTGTCGTTCCAAACTTTTCCCACATTCAATTTCTTGAGGTTACAATCGCTTTTATTAGTAAGCAATTGCAGAGCTTTAGTCCATCCTTATATTGCCAAATCCGAGCCGTTCAAAATCAAAATGGACGGCTCGGATGCATTACTCGGGTACCACGTGGTACATGCTCGGCACCCAAAAAATTCTTTGGCTTTTAGAATTTCCAACCTTTCGACCAAGAAAAGTCCAAATCCACTCGATGACATAATTGTTGACTCCAAGTCTTTCCTCATAAGTCATAACATGTTGGAAAATTTGTTGTCCAATTAAAAAATCTACCTAGCTCTGTCCTAAAAATGCTGCCCCCGTGTTAAAAAGAATGCACTTTGTGAAAAAAACGAAAATAAAATTTAATCAATCATAAGGACTCATTTCCCGCAGGTGGGCATTGAGATTGGTTCTCAGAATTAATTGAGGTATTTGTAAGCTGCCCTCGACACCATTTGGTTTCTTCCTCGGATTGGGGTGGCATATGATTGGTGGACAATTTTTTTTTGGGATGGAGAGTAGACAGAATGAGTGCCATTTCTTCGGTTAACAGAACTACAAACATAATAGAAAAAGCTATTTCATTCACTGCGATTTATTTTAGCTTTCTTTCTCGAAGAGGGAGAGGGACAAAGATTGAATTGTAGCATCTTAACAAAAAAAGCTACTTCCTCCATCCCAAAAAGGATGACAATTTTTGAAACTCGTGTCATTTTTTATCGCTTATATCTTTCAATCTATAATGTTTTTCATGAGTTTGAAAACTTAGTATAATAGAACTAATCAAGAACTATCAAACAAAATCCACATTGCATATTTTTTGAGATCCATATTGAAAGATATAACGAATTGAAATTGGCACGGATATCAAAAATTGACATCCAATTTGGGAAGGAGGGAGTATCCTTTAGAGAGAGCTGTCCTTCAAAGGGTGTCTCGCCCGCGAAGCAAGAGAATGGTGGCTGTGCTTGAAACAAGTTGGAGATTTTCAGTGAATTTAAAAGTTAAACATATAATTGCCTTTATATTTTCTCGAACAATAAGTGAGTGCATGAGAGCGGTAGATTGTAGAATTTGTTTTGGGCAGTAGGTAAACCATGTTTCACGGATTGGCTTGGTTCGTCATAGGTCTTTTGATCTGGACATGGTCCTCAATCTCTTGAAACCACGAATAATGTTCGTTTCTCAAATTCCTACGGATTTGAACCAAGCAATTCGGTGTCCAAGTTAAGGAATAATCAGATAGCGGCGGTAGCACATAAGAGGATCAATCATGCATCAACGACCTACGGGAAGAAGTTCACAAGCTGAAGATACTAAAGCAAACTTTGAAGAAACGCTATGGTGACCTTAGGGCAGAGCAAGGACTGATTCAATAGCTCACGGTAGGAGAGTATTACACCTGCAAAATTACAAGAAATGAGCAGAAATTACAAGAAATTTTCCATTTGGATCGAGTTGATTTGGGTTTCTTTGCGCTTCGGAAAGTGTGGAAACGTGGTTACGAACTTATTACCGCAACCTTCAATACTCTGATCAAGGGGCTTTGTCGTTGGTGAAAAAAAAAATACTGGGGCTGGCTACCAAAATCTAGCATCCAATATGACCTGTCCACGATCCCGATCTGACGATATTACTTTTGGATTTTTTGAAGAGTCTTGTATCTTCCATTGTAATTTTAAGATCTCAAGTAATGAATTTTGGGGCTTCTATGCTTAGTTTTTTTTGTGTAAGTTAAATGAAATTGGATCTTAGTTTTTGGGTTGGGATCCAAATTTACTTAGTGAAAGTCTAATTTTTATTGGATTGAGATTTTTCTTTAAAAAAAAAAAAATTGTGTTGCATTCAAATCGTGTCGAATTCAGACTCAACGAGGCCTATTAACAGGCTAGGCCTATTATCATCCGCATTTATCACCAATTTTTTTCAAATGCTTAGTCGTTTGAACATACTGCATGTTTCAAAAACAAGGGTCGGATCTATGGGGTGATGGTGGTGGTGATTTGTCTCTACCAGGGGTAGGTGTTAGGGATTTTTCTGGTTGGTTTATTTTCTGCTGTGTTGTTGGTTTTCTCTCCCCTTTGGGAGTTTTTCTCATCCTTCGTGGGTGCTGTTTGGCGTAGGGGTGTGTGAGTTTTGGTTCTCTATGAGAGATTGGTGTGGTGTGGCACTGTTGCTCTCTGATGCAATTTAGGGAGTAGGTCTTTCTTTTGAGCCTATTCGCCTGTTTGGCTATTCTCCTTTGTCTAAGAAAGGGTATGCTCTTTGAATCTTTGATCTACTCTTTTTGGTATTAATGAAATCTTCTAAACTTTGGCCCAAAAAAAAAAAAAAACCACAGGGAGGAAAAAAGAAAAGGAGAAAACATACACAAAAGAGGAAAAAAAATTAAGAGAAAAAAATGAAGGTTCTACTGGGCAACTTCTTGTCTTGCACTTAGTGAATCGTAATTAAGAACGGCTTGGGTTTTCCAAAAATTGGAAAAAATTGGGCCTAGATTGTGACCAATGACTACTGTACTATATACAGCCTCCTCATGTGACCAATGACTTGAGCTACAATCACAAATTATCAAAACACGTCTTTAGCCGTCATTTTTCCTTTTCGAAATTCAGATTTGTTTATTCAATTGGGCATTGCTTGAGGTTATAATCACAGTTATTACTAAGCAATTGCAGGGCTTCATTCCATGCATCCACATGTATCGCCTTATCAGAATTTTCAACCATTTGACCAAGAAAAGTTTGAAACAGAAACGCTCACTGACATCATCACTGTTGACTCCTAAGTCTTCCCCCTTAAGCATTGTGGTGTATAAAATGGTGACACATTTCATTGATTAAACATAACTACAATAACACAGTCTGCAAATTCTCATTAGCCTGTGTTCTTACAGCTTCCCCTTGTTCTTAATTTTGCGTACGGAAATGTTAATCTCTACAGGCAAAAGCTCTATGCAACTTCTCCATGTTTTTCTCCTTGCGGTACTTGAACCTTGCACTCTCCTCCTCGGGATTTGGAAATGCTGAAATAATTAGGTGCATAGAGAGGGAAAGACAAGCTCTCTGTTGGGGATTCTAACGTCCAAACCCACAAGCAAACGCACACAATCGAAGAACAAACCAAGAACAGAAAACAATATAAAACAAAGAAATAACAAGACACAGAGATTACGTGGTTCCGACTTAAGCTGATTGCTTAATCGTACGTCCACGGGGTGCTGGGGTGTTTCACTGTGATGAAAATATGTCAGAGTTACAAAAGGAGGTAGCCCTAGCTTTGCTTTTATATGTGCAAGCAAGCTAATACACTGAAACCCTAAAAAATGCTAAAACCTGCGTTGGGTGGGACCCAAAACCATTCGGGCCATTTTTTATTGCGACTCCAAAATTGTCTTCATATCTCAACAATCTCCCACTTGAAGACATATTCAGACATCCAGCCAATCATCAACTATCATTAACACCACCAGCACCCAGCCTCCCACTCAAGACCCATAGAAGCTGAACAAAGCTTCAGCTTCTCCACAGTAACCACCTTCGTAAACATGTCTGCCGGATTATCCCTTGTGTGAATCTTCTCCAAAGTGAACCGTCCATCCTCCAACAAAGAGCGAATAAAGTGATATTTTATGTTAATATGTTTGGTCCTCGAATGAAAAGCTGCGTTCTTCGCCAGATGTATTGCACTCTGACTATCACTGAACAATTTGCAATTGTCCTGTTCCTTACCCAACTCTTTCATGAAGCTCCTTAGCCATACCATCTCCTTGCACGCCTCCGTGGCTGCAACATACTCCACCTCTATTGTGAAATAGTCATTATTTTCTATAGCCGCGAGACCCAATAAACTGCTGCACTCTCCAATGTAAAAATATACCCAGTAGTGCTCTTCTTGCTGTCAATGTCCCCTGCTAAATCCGAATCCACAAATCCTTGCAAACAAATATCAGAACCCCCAAAACACAAAGCCAAATCAGAAGTACCTCTCAGGTCCCGCAAAATCCACTTGACTGCCACCCAATGCTCCTTGCCTGGACTTGCCATAAACCTGCTGACAACTCCTACTGCTTGAGCAATGTCTGGCCTCGTGCTAACCATAGCATACATCAAGCTGCCTACAGTTGAGGCATATAGAACTTTTGCCATGTAGTTCTTTTCTTCATCAGTTACTGTCCCTTTTTCCCTCAAAAGCTTGAAGTGACTTGCCAACGGTGTGCTAACAGGCTTAGCACCTTCTATGTTGAACCTTTTAAGCACCTTTTCAACATATTCCTCTTGTGACAACTTCAACTTCCGGTTCATCCTGTCCCTACTGATTCGCATCCCAAGGATTTTCTTCGCAGAACCCAAATCCTTCATTGCAAACTCCCTGGACAGCTGTGCCTTGAGATTAGCAATCTCATCCATGTTTGAACCTGCAACAAGCATATCATCTACATACAACAAAAGTAAGAAATACGATTTACCAAGTTTCTTAAAATAACAACAGTGATCCCCATGACATCTACTGAACCTCGTATTTGTCATAAAGGTATCAAACCTTTTATACCACTGCCTAGGCACCTGTTTCAACCCATATAGACTCTTTTGAAGCTTACATACATGATCCTCTTTCCCTTTGACAACATAACCCTCTGGCTGATACATATAAATATCCTCCTCCAAATCCCCATGAAGGAAAGCAGTTTTAACATCTAACTGTTCTAAGTGCAAGTTCTCAACAGCCACAATATTAAGAACACATCTGATAATACAAATCTTTACCACAGGAGAAAAGATTTCGATATAGTCAATGCCTGGTTTCTGCTCAAAACCCTTTACTACCAACCTCGGCTTGTACCGTTTGCTCCCATCAGATTCTTCCTTAAGCCTGTATACCCATATGTTGTGCAAAGCTTTCTTTCCCTTGGGCAACTGAACCAAGTCCCAAGTCTGGTTTGATGAGAGAGAATCCATCTCATCATCCATTGCTCGCTCCCACTCTCCCTTGGTTTCCACCTGCAATGCTTCCTTAAAACATTCTGGTTCACCACTATCAGTTAACAACAAATAGTGTAAAGTAGGAGAATAATGCATTGGTGGTTTAATAGTACGTGTAGACCTCCTGAGGGGAGGAGTCTGTGGATCTGCCCGTGGAGTAGGTTGTATATTAATATCCTGAGGCTGTAAGACATTACTGTCAGGGATCCCCTCCAACTCTTCAAAGTTTGAATTTTCATTAGCCTCCTCGGGTTGATTCAATCTGTTTCTATACAAAACAGACTCATTAAATACCACATCCATACTCCTGCGTGTTTTTCGATTTTCAAAATCATATAGCCTATACCTATAGCTATCAGTACTATAGCCTATGAACATGCACTTTCGAGACTTAGCATCAAGTTTACCCCTATCACTCGATTCAATATGCATATAGGACATGCAACCAAATACTCGTAAATGGGATAAATTTACCGCTTTACCTAATATCAATCCAGTAACATCCTCCAATTTTATTGTTGAAGACCCGGAGGAATTACTCACTGTCATGACAAGTCCATTCCAACTTTCTGGCAAACTCGATAGTAGAATAAGAGCTCTAATCTCATCATCAAAATTAATACCCACGGATTCTAATTGATTCGTGACCGTATTAAATTCATTTAGATGTTCAGCAACAATAAAATTTTCAGGCATCTTTAGGTTAAACAACTTTTTTTATAAGATATACCTTGTTTACTGCAGAAGGTTTCTCGTACATCTTTTCTAGGGCTTTGAACAAATCTGCTGTAGTCTTTTCTTTGGCAATATTTGATACAACAGACGACACGAGGCTCAATCGCACAGTCCCCAAAGCTTTGCGATCCAAAATATCCCAATCTGCTTGCTTTTTGGTTTCTGGTTTCGTGCCACTGATCGGAAGATATAGATCCTTCTGATACAAAATATCCTCCATCTGCATTCCAGAAAGCGTAGTTCGTACCTTTGAACTTCTCGATCTTGGATTTTTCTTCAGCCATTGTGTAAACCCTTGACCTCCTAACCCGGAGCATTGATACCAGTTGTTGGGGATTCTAACGTCAAACCCACAAGCAAACGCACACAATCGAAGAACAAACCAAGAACAGAAAATAATATAAAACAAGAAAAGAACAAGACACAGAGATTACGTGGTTCTGACTTAAGCTGATTGCTTAATTGTACATCCACGGGGTGCTGGGGTGTTTCACTATGATGAAAATATGTCAGAGTTACAAAATGAGGCAGCCCTAGCTTTGCTTTTATATGTGCAAGCAAGCTAATACACTGAAACCCTAAAAAACGCTAAAACCTGCGTTGGGTGGGACCCAAAACCATTCGGGCCATTTCTTATTGCGACTCCAAAATTGTCTTCATATCTCAACACTCTCCTCAAGTTTAAAGAAGCTCTTATTGACGATGAAGGTCGTCTCTCTTCTTGGGGGAGTACTAAAGACTGTTGCAAATAGGAAGGGGTCCACTGCAGCAACCACAATACTACTACAAGTCACGTAACCATGCTCGATCTTCATACAAGGTATGATGATCTTTCTAATTTGAAGCCTCTTAGAGGCAATATCAGCCCTTCATTGCTTGAATTACACCATTTGAGGTACTTGGACCTTAGTGGAAATAATTTCTACGGCCCAATTCCTCATCAGTTCAGCAACCTTTCCAACTTGAGGCATCTTGATCTCGCCTACAATTCTATGCTGAATATCGAAAACCTTGAGTGGCTTTCTCATCTTTCTTTACTAAGTCACCTCGACCTTTCTGGGGTTGTACTCAGTACTGCAACTGGTTGGGTTCAATCTATCAGTAATCTCCCTCTCCTCAAAGAGTTGCACTTGTTTCATTGTTCTCTTCCTAATGTCACTAAATTTTCCTCGTTCCATTTTAATTCTTCTGTGTCCCTGTCCGTCGTTGATCTTTCTTTCAATAGTCTATCTTTTTTGATATTCAACTGGTTGTTCAATGTCAGTAGCAGTCTCGCTTATATCGACCTTGGAGGTAACAAGTTAAAAGGTTCGATTCCTGATGGCTTTAGAGACATGGGTTCACTCACAAACCTCAGTCTCTATGGCAATCAACTTGAAGGTGACCTTCCGAAATCTTTTGCGAATTCAAGTCATTTGCAGTCTCTGGATCCGTGGGATAATAATCTAACGGAAGAGCTTCACGGGTTTCTGCAAAAGTTGTCTGGTGCAAAGAATTCATTGGAGATATTGGTTTTACATAATAATAGGCTTCAAGGTCCATTTCCTGATTTCACTATATTTTCTCTATTGAGAGAACTGTCCCTCAATATGAATGCATTGAGTGGCACATTCCCAAAATACATTGGAAACCTTCCGAATCTTGGTTATTTGGATTTGTCGGGGAATTAAATTACAGGGTCATTCCCCGATCTTTCAGTGTTTCCATCATTGGAAATGTTATTTCTTGAAAACAACCAGTTGAATGGGACTATAGATAGAAGTATTGGACAGCTTCACAAGCTTGTGTATTTTGATTGTGCTTCCAACTCATTAACAGGCATAATCTCTGAAGCTCACTTCTCAAATCTCTCTAGTTTGTGGTATTTGGACCTCTCTTATAACGCACTAACTTTTAATGTCAGTTCTGATTGGGTTCCTCCTTTCCAACTTGATGTTATAAAGTTGTCGTCTTGCAAGTTGGGTCCTCGTTTCCCAATGTGGCTTCGAACTCAAAACGAATTTTCTGTGCTTGATATCTCTGGTGCTAAAATTGTAGGTAATATACCTAGTTGGTTCTGGGATCTAGCCTTGAGATTAGCTTATCTAAATCTCTCTCACAATCAATTTAATGGCTTGTTGCCTGATCTATCTTTGAGGTTTCGGAAGTATCCTGGAATAGATTTAAGTGATAATCTTCTTACAGGTCATACCCCTACTTCCTGCTAATGTATCGTCTTTGAATCTCTCCAAGAATAAGTTTAGAGGCTCCCTTTCTTTCTTATGTGCAATTACTGGAGAGCAACTCTTCTATCTTGACCTCTCAAATAACCGACTATCAGGGGAGCTTCCATATTGTTTGTCCCACTTCAAAAAAGTATTCATCCTTGAGAGGTAATAGATTCACAGGAATAGTACCAGCATGGTTAGGGACACATCTGATGTGACGTCCCACTTTTTCAGTTAAAAAAATAATAAAAATAATAATATTTTTGACGCAAATAATTAAATCTTTCATTTTTCTTTTCAAACTTCTTGCTAGAAAAAAAAATGTTGGGCTGCTTATTTTTGGCATCAGTTACACGTATCGCTTAAAATCTTAAGTTTGGTTAAACTGAGAATGGGTCCCCACAAGTGATTAGTTAATGTAAAGAATAATGTTGGGTTGATTGAGTAATTAGACAAGATAAGTTTTAAGTTTGAACGTGGGCAGTCAGTTATTAAGACGAGGAAACGTTTGAGAGGTAGGATTATTTTATTTCATACGTAAGAGAGAGAAAGAGAGAGAGAGAGAGCCCTATATTCTTATATACATATACAAAACTACGGTTATTTTATTCCAGGCAGTGAGATTAACGGGAGAGCTGCGGCAGTCGGGTTCTACTTGGCTTCTTGAAGTGGTAATTCTTTTCTATTAATCCCTTTTCCTTCTTATCTGTATAGGTTTATTTGGGAACCAGTTTAATTAGTTGGGTTTTTGTTTGGTGGTGCCGAGTGAGCGGAGGAAAGAGAAAGAGCGGCGGCAATGGTGATCAGTTTGTGCGTGCATATGGTGCTGGTTGTATTGTGTGTGTCGTGTTATACTCCTGGAATGTTGAAGGATGGAATCGGATGGTGGTCATTTATATGGTGAATTAGTTCTAGGTTTGGGCTTAATTAGCTGTTTAGTTACGTACTAAGTTAATGCTAATACGTGTTTTATATTACCAAATAGTTTTAGCAGTGGTCTGTTCTAATAGCTATCATGTAAATTAATTATCATTTTGTACATTTTTAATTCAGATTAGGTGGTTCATGCACGTGCGTTGCACATCGTGATATCATCGTTTTCGATTGAGGTGAGTGGTTAAGCATGTGATCCCATTCTTTGGAATCCTCTTGAGCCAATCTATTCTTAACAATTCGTTATTCGTTGTGATCCGATAATTATTATTATTAATCGTTGCTCTCATAATTATTGACAATTGACGTACCCTTTGGCATACAAGGTTCACTAATAATAATTCTGATTGATTGATGCCCTTATTTTTACTGTCGTCGATTCGTTGACTCCATTATATTATTGTGACTATGCAACGACACGGGGAATAATCCTGGCCGGTCAGGTGACTCTGGTTCGCCGTTGTTCTTATGTGTTTGGAACCATGGATTTTGTTTATATTTATTAAAGTCCAAGGAAAAGACCCGTGAGATATCGTGGTGACTTTGGCCTCTAGGGAAAAGACTTGTGAAATACCCTGTGACTCTAGTGCTCAACGGATAGGGAAAAGACTTGTGAAATACCCTGTGACCCTATTCCGGATCGGCTTAGGGAAAAGGTCCCAGGCGCCATCCTGTGGTGACTCTAAGTACGGTGTTGGATCCAATGGGTGAAGCCCTGAGAAAATATTTGGCATTTGGTACTTGGTAATTGGAAGATATGGTTCCCACTTTAGTTTAGACTCCCGTTTATTGTTGTTCATCTTTTGGATATTATTGGACTCATTGTTTGGTATAGTTATTTTGGTGATTCAATGATTGTTCATATTATTTATTAATCTGTTATTCAACTGGCGGATACTCTTTGTTGAGCTGTTGATCAGTTTGTTCAGTATTTGGTTTGCTGTTGGTATTCGTTGAACCATCTATCTCCCTAATTAATTTGAAACCACTTCTTGGAACTCTCGTTATTGTTTGTTCAAAAGTATGCCATTTTGTATTATCACCCTTAGCATGCTTAACTACTCACTGAGCTCGTCAGCTGACGGATTTATTCCATATTATTTTTCAGGTTAGTTCATGAAGCATTATAGTGGACTCTGTGGCATTGTCGGGACCTTGTGTTTGGACCTCTAGAGCATCTGCATTTTTATTTCTTTTCCATTGTCAAACAGCTTCAGCACTTTTATTTATTAGCTTCCGCTCTTTTATTTATTGGCAGTTCATGGTGGAATTTGGAGATTGAAAAATATTGGTTTGGTGTCGCACATTTTATTGTAATAAAATATTCAATTTTTTACTTTTATTTGTTTCAAGTTGTTAAAATATTATTTTTAATTAGGCTTCGTGTCCCATGATTGCTTCATGGTACACGACCGGTCATGCTCTCGGATTTGGGGCGTGACACTTGACAAGTTTGATTGTCCTTATTCTTCGATCCAACGAGTTGAACGGAAGCACACCTTGGCAAATATGTCATCTTAACCACATTCAAGTATTGGACTTATCCCAGAATCATTTATCAGGAAATATGCCATCGTGCTTTTCCAATTTTACTGCTCTAGTGGAAACTAATAAATCTGATGCCCCGACTATTTTTGGTTAAATCTCATATGTTGCATCTCCTGGCGATGGGAGTACGATTTATTACTCAGGCTCATATGAAGCTAATGCATTTGTGCAATGGAAAGGACAAGACCAGGAGTACGGCAAAAATCTAAAACTACTAAAGATCATTGATCTTTCTAGCAATAAATTATCCGGAAAAGTTCCTGAACAAGTTGGGAGTCTTGCAGGGTTGCATTCCTTGAACCTCTCGAGAAACACTTTGACAGGAAAAATCATCCAAGAGATCGGTTAGATGAAAATGTTGGAATCACTTGACTTGTCTGCAAACAAACTTTCTGGTAAAATTTCTGGAAGCCTTGCTCATCTAAATTTTTTGAGTGTTTTGAACCTGTCAAGTAACAACTTGTTTGGCGAAATCCCATTAAGCACACAACGATCTAAAGCTTTAATGCTTCTGCATATTCTGGGAATCCTAACCTTTGTGGGCTTCCACTTCCCAACAAGTGCCTTGGAGATCCTCCAATTACTCCCCAACCCAAAGACAAAAGCATTCAACAAGATGAGGATAGGTCCATTACTAAAGGATTTTATGTTACCATGGGGCTTGGTTTCTTCTTCGGATTTTGGGGAGTTTTGGCACTATACTTTTCAATAGCCGGTCTCGACATGCATATTTCATGTTCCTGAACCACATAACGGATTGGATCTATGTGACCATTGCATTGAACTGTGCTAGACTACAAAGGAGGCTTTAAATCCTATCGGTGAGTATCATTTTCAAAATTTTGACTTCTCTTAATTTTTTTGGTTGATCACTGTATAGGCGTGAAAAACTTCTTTAAAATCCTATTTAGGAGTCAATCACAAACATTGCTCATATTTTCGGAATGTATCAGCATAGTCTCTAACCACAATGTATGTGCAGGTCATGTTGTAGAACAAGACTCTTTAGTCCTGAAATTGATATGGTAACTTATACTACTACCCTCGTTTTTAACTACTAAATAGCTTGGTATCTCCTCTAAGTTAGCTATCGTTATTTGATTACAGGATCCTAAGATTAGCATAAGTTTCGAGAATTGCAATCACTACAACAAAAAAACACATTCGGTGACATGTAAAAATGTCACCAAACGTCCAAATTTTGTCACCTATTATCTTCGGTGACATAAGAAGAGGTGTCATTGTATCCATGACACTGAAAGTCAAGGGTGACAAAATTGTGAAGTTGTCACGGAATGTTGTCAACAGTGACAAGAATTTTGTGTCACCGAAGACAAATTTTCCGTGACATAGTTGTCACTGAAAGTAACAGTGACAATAATATGGTGTCACGAAAGACAGATTTTCTGTGACAAAGGTGATTATGTCACAGATAGTAACAATGACAGCATCATTTTGTCACAGAAGAGTGATTATTCTGTGACAAAGGTTGTCACTAAAAGGACCGACCATGACAACCGATTGTGTGTCACCAATAACCTTTTGTACAAGTAGACACACAATAGTGACAATCTCTTTTGTCACCAAAAATGGGACTTTGGCATCAATATAATTTATTCCATTTATTGTTTTCACCTGCTTACAAATTAAATTTCAGATTTTTTTTGTATCTTATAATTCAACTTAGTAAAACTTAAATTGCGAATAAGCAACTATCATTCAAATCAAATATCCATTAAGTCAACATTCATCATCCAACTTCAAAACCTTTCAAAACATTCATCCTTCAACAATAACGGCTTCAAACTTTAGCATTACCGAAACTACAAAACATCCATATCCAAAAAGAACTCAAAGCAAGTGTTCCATTTAACTACCAAAAAGTCTTCAACTCCATCTTGGTTAGCTTCCAAAAATAACTACCAAAAAGTCTTCAACTCCATCTTGGTGAGCTTCCAAAAAGCAACTCCATCTCCTTACCTATACAAAATTGCAAAAAAAAAAAAAGTGATTATATATGTAACAATGTCCGACACATGGACACACTCCGGACACACTCCAGACACGTGTCCAACACATGAACAACATTAATTCAAGCTTTATTACCAGCTGCCTAGAAGGCTTTCTATTTCACAAGCCTGGACAAATTCAATGGTCTTAAATCCAAGTGCAGCCAGGAGAATAACCAGAAGCCAACAATATGAAGTATGCTATAACAATGAGGGAATGGAAGATGAAGTTGATAACTATATTTTTGGCACTCAAGAGCAGCAATACGACAGAAAAGCAGAGGAACTTCAGAACACCATCAGAGAAGGTATTACCTTGGGCATTAAATTTGATGACATGGGTGTAAAGAGAATGAAAAAGATGGTTGAAAAGGAAGCTATTTAAATGAATCTAATGAGATGCCAAAAATGGACTAGGAAGCTAATATAGGTACTATGACCGGAGACGTGCTGAAAGAATTGAATTCCTTCAACTGTACATGACATATTGCAACAATCTTTAAACTAATAAATTTCTGTTACCCACCAAAATTGGCACAACTTGTACTTGTTTAACTTTGTTGGATAACTCCTATATCTTAGTTGGGACCAGATACCTTTCCCTGAGGGACTATAGTCGCTACCTTTACAGTCTATAACACCCATAATGGAACAACAGACTTGTGCAGCCACTTATCAAAAAGGGACATTCATAACGAAAGACAAATCACCGAATACAGAGAATGACTCCAATCTACATGATATCCGTTACATAATGTTCACTCTACGTGTTACAAGGTATATTTACTTTATGTTCCTTCTACTTCTACAAAGAAAGTCAAAATACAAAAGTATATAACAGTAAAACGTGAGAATTTTGGGAGATCGGTTGTCTAAATTTTAAGAGCAACTTGGTACCATTTAGTATAGGGACTTCACGAGAGAAGCATGCTCAATTAAGGCAAATTTTTAAACAACCAGCTAATAATCACCATAACATACTACACAGAAGCCATATACAAGTGCATACATGCTGTCAAACTCTACGGGAATGTAAATTTGATTTGAGTTCTGTTAAAAGACCACTATTGGGACAACCTAGTTGTATGATGTATTGAATGTCGTTTTACTTACAAAGCATTTCGTACTGTGTTTACAGGTTGGGAGTAGGGCTGGACCCAGCGGCCCATAAAAAATCCACTCAGGTTCCCACCCTTTATATGGCTTGAGATCACTGTAAGCTAAGATGACGCAGGCTTGAGAAATTTTCAAAACCTACGTCCAATACAATTTAGTTTTTACACCCTTATAACTCTACCTTGGGTGCACAAATTATCACCACCACACCTCGTGCGCGAAGCTAATACCACATTCTACATGAACAAGTAGTATGAGATTAGCTCAACATTCTCTCCAACCAAAAGACGTAGGAAAGAAACGAGTTCTCATTTCGTGAGGAATCAGACAATCCCCAACATAGGATGACTTAAGGATATCAGATGAAGAAAAATGTCTCATACAAAACAGCGTTGCTTGCGCGTTAAAGCCATAGTTTACATCAAAAAGGTTGCTTAGCTGAACATATATATGCACCACACAACCATTAAAACGAAGCAAATATCTTGAATGATAGGAAGGGAAAGCTTTACTTGAGTTTTTGAACTATCAAGATCATTGACAGATTGTTCTACCAAATGCTTCAAGTTACTTGTGCTGAATGCAATCTAACCAGCCAGCATATTCACTTGCTCAACTAAGAGGTCCATTTGATCCGAAATTGTCATCCTACCCTGTAGCCACACACAGGTAGTAGGGTTACATGAGTTAAACGTCAATCCGGGTGAAAATGAAGTATCGATGTTAGTTTATCAACTATTTGTGTAAAGACTTTGGCAGGAGTTGCTAGCAGCAAGAAAACCACAATACATTCACAAGGCATTGAAATTTAGCTTCTAAGAGAGAAATGGGAACACCAAAACTAAGATACAGCCTACCATAGTCCACACAACAAGTTTTTTTCCCCAAATCAACATGTTAAGACTTTAGCTAACCTACAAGCAAGAAAGAAGGCAATACAAGCAAGCAAGACTAGGAAGATTGACTACACACCAAATCCCTCGGCACATCTATGCATTCTTCTTGTATTGTATGGAAGCGTGTAAGTCAATCCAAGAAGCTAGAACTAGTTAGGAAAAAGAGAACCCAAGAGCGAAAAGGAAAGAGTTAAAAGCTATACAATGATCCCAAATTCCCAATCAATTTCATCTCTTCTACTTCTAATCCATCTTCCCATCTAGTTAAAAGCATATTTTCAGTCTATATGAATTAAGTAAGCCCGTCTACGTGCAACAACTTTTGGAAGCGCACTTGCAACCTCAATCTAATAGGTTATGCAAACTTATCATCAACTAATGGATAGGACCTTAATGAAAATTTGACTTTCTTCATCTAGGTTGGATATGTCATACATAACTAACTACTAAAAACATCAAAGCAATACACAAGCACCAAAAAAGAGATGGCTCCAAAAATACCCAAGCACCAAGAACACACAAACACCAAAAGATGGCTCCAAAAATACACAAGCACCAAGTAATTTGTGGAAACAAAAAGAGAGCCAATGTCATTAGGTCATTAGCTTTCATGGCCCCAATCTCGACAAAAGATTTGCGCCTCGACATAATACATAGAGAACAACAAAGCAATAATGGTCCTAGAATTGCCAAGCAACCCCTAGTAATTCACCTATAATTAAAATCCTCATCATTACACAGGATAAGCTCCAAAATTGAGTGATTGACATGTGGCATGTGAAACTCAAAAACTCTTCCATCGTAAATACCATTAGAGAAACTTTGCACTCTACACATTGATTGGTAAATGATTCAACTGGTCATGGAAAGAGAGGGCAGTCCGGTCTATCTTGGAAAGCAATACCAATATATTTTAATCACTTTGAACACAAAACAGTGCCACTTTCCAATAATAATTGGTTCCTTGTGTTGAAACTAAACACATGAGACAGAAACGTACAGCTTCATTCGCTCCACCATAGTTCTAGGTTATCGCATAGGAAGTATGTTGTAAGAAACCACACCAAACCAAATAGTATACCTAAACATAACCAATGATTAACCTACATAACTGTAGTATAACAAGCTAATAGCACAAAATTTGCAATAGTCATATTCCACATTCAATCCCTCGTACATTCCACAAATGCCCGACTAAGTTATTACCTTCCAAGTGGAAGAGTTTTGGTCAAATTCTTCGTCAATGGGAAGACCTCCCCCTCTGAGTAACATCAACTGTCTATTGCAAACACAATAGGAGGATTAAAAAGCAAACACAATAGGAGGATTAAAAAGGGTAGAATTGATAGTACGTAGTAAATCCATACTGTTCTGGTATTCAAAACCACATTCTAAACTTTTACGAGAATTGTTGACAGGGAACAAATGGGAATTATGTTACATAACCAAGTTTCATCTGAAACTTCTTAAAAGAAGGCCGTTTGTCGCACCTTGCAATGCTAGCAGTGTCAGATATGCAACTCTATGTGATGGCCAAAGCTGGAGAAATGAAGTCAACATGCTACAGATCTGATGACATGAGAAACAAAAAGGTTGATTCTCCACCTAGGTCCTAAGGGGCCAGCTAAAAGAGCATGAATGATTGCTAGTGAACGAAGTTTGAAACTTCCTTTCAAAGAAAAAAATAGCTCAATTTCAGTCGAATTGCTAGATTGTCATCCCCATGTAAAAGCAACCACCAAACATAGTGTAACATAATGATCAAGACTGATCATTACTAGTAAATCTAGACTTCCACACATGCTAATAAAAGTAATGGAAAGCCCATGCAAACCAGCAAACTGCCTGAAAATAGCAGTGCAGGCTTATATTTTAACTCGTGCACTTCAATTGCCGAGTTCTTCAAACTTCAACTGTTCATTAAGGCCA
>BPLS01023866.1:0-15973 GCA_019656275.1 Rhododendron kiyosumense
GATTACCTCAACTAAGAGGATTTTTCCTTAAGGTATCAACCAAATAAAAGATTGACGCGCTTCGAATCAGAAAAGATGATTGAACACAAACAAACCTGAATTTAATCAAAGGTAAGTTTGTATGCAAACACTCTTAAGACTCTTCTAAGAATAATACAGTAAAATAAGCACACTGAATTTAATCAAAAGTGAACTTACAAACGACTATTCTTTGGTAAGAAAAGAACTTACAAGAAAATAAGAAAACTTGAATTTAATCGAAAGCAATCTTACATGCAAATAAGCCTTCAACTTACAAAAAGATCCTACTTTAAACTAAAACTAATCTAAGATAGATCTCTGAGCAATCATTTTGTATGAGTTGTCAGATGATATGAATTTTTTGTGGGGGCTTCTCTCTTCACTTTACTTCTCTATTTATAGGCACGGGGTCTGCCTTCGATCTCCACGTCTTCGATTGATGTCCACGTTGGCCACATAAAACGGTTGAGGGGGCTTTCGAACGGTTACCTTGATATTTCCAGAATTGCTTCTTCCCCTGCTTGCTTCGATCATGGTGTTCATGGCCACTTCCTGAATCGTGGTTCCTATTTTCAAGCAACGTGAATTAATGCAACACGTCTGCTTCCAAAATGATTCCCTGTAATTGAATCTAATTTCAGTTATAAAACAGGGCAGTGAGGACACCGTTCAATGATCGTAAAGTCTAAATCAACGATTAGATCCAATAATCTCCTAAACCAGCGTTTAATCACTACTCAAACGACACTGTTTGTCATAAAAACAGTGTCTCCCTTAATTTCCGCAATCCTCTGCAATTGGTACTCGACTGGGGACAGGTTTCATATAGCCACCGCACCGTTCGGGGCCACGTGGAATTTTCCCATTGGGCGGCACTTTTTAGGATGTAAACACACCCCCCGCATTAACATTTTATTTATGCTAAATAAATGTTAATGGCACACGTTCTCTGCCCATGTCCCTTCAAATTCGGACGCACGAAGCATGACAAGATTTCATTCCCATGCACGTCTATTGAGCTTCCCAAAGATAGCTACAATAATTTTCCTATAAATGGCAGTTAATGATAGGGTTTAACGAATCACATTACCCCTCATAAACCCCTTCGAATTTGAGTCTTCTCTGCTAAGAAGTCTCACGTTTATGGACTCTCTTCCAGAAATCAATCTCATACTAGATAATCTTGATCATCAATCTTACTCTCCCGAAATGTCTCCTCCAAATTCTCCTCGAATGTTGGCAGGAAAGATTATCTCTGATCGAACATTCCACACCCCCAACCCATCTTCCACAGGTTGGGATTCCTCTTTAACCCGTTCGAATTCGTGTGATGGGTCCAACTGGGGCTCATGGGAAGAAAATTCCTCCAATACCAGTACTGGCACCATTCTGGTCAAGTTTGACCAACCTGACCCCACACCCAATAGATTTCATCACTTTCGAACCCTTTTTGCGAGCCAATTCCTGCCTTTGAGCGGTAACGACACCGTTCACATGGGCATGCTCGAATCTATTTATTCCTCTCTCAAGTTTTCTCCTTTCCTAAAGCAGGAGGAAAACTACCTTGGGCCTGCCCCTTATTGCGACTTTAAACGCATGGCCCAAGCCCAAAAAACCCTCTGGCTCACAGAGGTGCAAACCCCACACTTCCCAGCTGACTTCGAAGAGACCAACAAGTTGGTTCCCCTTCCTGAAGAGCCCGACTGGTTCAATGAGGTGAATAACCTTGCCATCAACACCCCTCATTTCCAATGGCAATATGGTTATTCCATCTACCCTGCTGACAAGAGCAAAGCCTTGCAGCTTCTTGCAGCTTTTCCTTCCTGGATATCCATATCCTGGAAGAACAAGTCTCGCTCACTAATTTCAAATGGGCTTGTGAAACACTGGTGCTATGTTCCATCCCCTCTGCAGTTTCCTATCAAATCCACTGTTTTTTGGACTTTCTACCAGTAATCAAGGCATGGCTCGAAGCCAATACCATTGCGTATTGCTTCGATCAAATCCTTCAAGACTACGCCATTGTCAAAGAAAGGATTGAGAAGTTGCATGACCAAATTGAGAACTTTACTGCTGAATCCTTCAAAGTGGTGCCTGGTCATGCAGACAAAAAGCTTCGAAGGCGCTTCAAAAGGCAACAAGTGAAGCGTCCAACAAAAGAGGCTAAACTTCGAAGGAAAGCCAAAGCACTGGTGCTCCGTTTTAGGCCTCTGCTGGAGAAGAAATTGGAGTCAGACTCCAAAGAAGATATGAGGAAAATGGAGTTGAAATTCCTCCAATTTGCATGGAACAAGTTCCACAGCCTTGTTACTTGGTCCTTTCCTCATTACTTTGAGAATAAAAAAGCAACTTCTCAGCACCCAGGCCCTTCGAAGGCCTAATTTACATTCCCCTTTTCATAGGAACTAGTATTTCCCTCGTTTTTGCTTTTTGTAAATATGCAAATTTTAATTTTGTAATCCAGTAGCAGTTTTGTTTAATGAAATTCTCCTTTTTACTCATACACTGGACTTGGGCTTATTGCTAAAATAGAAATTCTAACAAAAATAACTTTACTAAAGAGAAAAACCAACCCCAGCGGACCCCAGAGTACGGGCCCACTACAGGCCTGGCCCACCTGTAGGAGTATAAAAGCGGAATTAATTCAAAACCACCCCTTGCACTCTACGCATTCAAGCTTTTCAAACTCGAAATCTCTCAAGAACAGAACCCTCTTTCTCCCCAACAACGCTAAAAACAAACTGAATCAATGGCTTCTTCCAGCGATCCAACAGCCTCAGAACATCCTACTCCCTCTCTGGCATTGAGGCGGTTCGTGTCAAGAAAAACACCGAGACCAACTGAAGAGCCCTACCTCGACACCAGGGTCTTCATTCCAAACCCTAGCGAAGAAGGTACTTACATTTTGGGCCCTCAACTCATAGGAGAAATCCCTGCTAGGCTTTCTCTTTATTACCCTCGACTAGGGGATGCCGAAATTCGGGCCTGTTCGAGCCTCGATTGGCAAAATTTCCCAAAGAAATCCTTCCCATGTTGGCCTACATTGGACAAGGATTGGAAGATATGGACCACCCGCATGTTGGCTGCGAAGTCGGACGATCTAGAGAAGGTGGGTTTGAAAAGAATTATTACCCTCCTTCGAAGGGGGGTCCCACAAAATCCTTCTCTGATTCAGGCCGCTTTGGCATTTTGGGACCCATCCTTCAACTTCTTTCGCTTTAACTGTGGCATGATGGCACCCACAGTTCTGGATGTTACCCAAATGCTGGGGCTTATTCCGTATGGCCCCCAATTCGACCCTACCAAGGAGTACCTTCCCCCTGAGAGCTTTACTCGTTTGACCGCCGCAAACGGGGCCTTTTCCCAATTCTACCACAGGGAAAAGAAATTGGTAGGCGAAGTGATTGAAACAGAATTCTTTGCCTACATTCTCTACACCCTCTGCAAGCACATCTTCTGCCACTCTGGAAAAAGAGTGATGAATGAATTCGTTCCGCTGGCACTTGCACTTGCTAGAGGTGAAGAGTTTGACTTCGCCTCCTTCTTCCTTGGCCACGTCTATAAAGCCGGGTATGACTTCTATCAGAAGGGTTTGAACCACTCACAGGGAGGGCCCCAATGGTTTATCCAACTATGGCTTCATGCTTACTTCCCTGAGTTGGGTCCCTTCAAAGCACCCACATCCCTTACTGGCGTCGTCGAGGCGCCCAATGTTCATGGTGACAACTACGTTCACCCAGAGGATAGCTCCACACAGACCTTGGTGTACTACCTCTGCCTCTTTGCTGGTCTTGCCTCAGATAGGGAGTGGCCCAATCCATTCCCTACTCTTGTTGGGCCAGCATGGTTGTTCGACATTCTGGCGGATAAACAGGGAAAATCCTCTCTAGCTCTCCAAGCATGGAGCAACATCCTGACGAGCAGAGAGATCTTTATTTCCTCGTCGAACACCATCAAGTCCATAGCACATGCAGAGGTATACTGCCCTGCACAATTTGCTAGACAGCTGGACTTTGTTCAAGGCATACCTTCCCCTTACTGTGGCTCTGCCAACATTTGTATGTCTGAACGATCACCCATCTCGGTCGAGCATTTCCTGACAGGGTTTGCTCAAGCCAGAAATGCATTGAGGAGGACAATTACTCAGGACTTCAGGGAACCTGAAGTGCGCACCACCCCTGAATTTGACAACTGGTGGCACTCCAACTGCTCCTTCCTCTCAGGGATTAAACCCTACAAACAGTTTCTAACCCACATTGGGTTTGAGAAGTCCGAGTTTGGGCATGGAGGAAAAAATGATACATCCTCTTTCTCCTCCGACAACGAATTTGGCTTGGCTGGAGGAATCGAAGACATTGCTGGAGGCGAAGTTGAACAAAAACTGACTCCAGTCGAAGCCTCTCCAATTGCAATGATCGCTCCCTCCTCTCCACCAAGAAGGCAATCCATGAGGGTAACACAAAAAAGAGGTAATTGTTTCTGAACCTCCTCTCTTTTGCTGAAACCAAACCTAACTACATTCCATTCTGCAGGTGCTACCTCTTCTTCAGAAAGTGCTTCGAAGAAGAGAAAGATTACTTCTCAGCCCACAGAAGTAATTCCTACCAAGCACTATCTTGAGCCCTCAGCTGTACCTCCAGGTTGGTTTCCTTCCCTCTAACTAGTCTTTAAATTGCCATGATATTTATCCGAGTCACCTTCTTATCCCCTTCCTTTCAGCTTCGAAGAGGACAAGGACCACTAGGAAGCGTGGCCTTCAGGTTTCTTCTAGTGATGAAGAAACAGAGAGTGACACAGAGATACTGGCCTCCAGGGGTAAATTCCTTTCTCATTTATGATTCAGTATTCCCTTAGGAAGAAAAGGACTTTGCTGTAATTCTGACCCTTGAGTTCGAACCAGGTGAAACAAGACAAGTGAAGGAGACCCTCCCCCATGTGAGGAAGACAACTCCTCCCAAGAGGCCTGTTTCTCCAAAGAAACCTTCCTCCCCAGAAGAGGTAAGTCAATTTAAACTGTATACATTCCCATGTGTCTCTTGTGCTAGTGACTTACTGTTAACTTCTTTGTAGGCTCAAGTTACATCCCCTGTTGAGGCGTGGGACCTAGCTCTTGTTCCCTGCTCTCAACAAGAAGTGACAGAGCCCTCAGTCCAAACGTCAGAAAATGTCCCTCACAAGGTATCCTCTGAATACTCACCTTTCGAATTGTGAAAGGATTCACTCCAACTTTTCTTCGTCCTTTGCAGGCATCCCCTGTTCAAGCTCTTTCTGTACAGAAAGACTTTGCTACAAAGGATATTGACATGCATACTTTGCTGTCATTCCTTACTGAGCCAACCTTTGCACAAGTACTGACCAGTTTGGCTCCTTCGAAGGCTTTGGGGCCACTTCCTATCCTTCAAAGAGACTCCCCCCTCACTCCCTTATCGGTTTCAAGGGAGGGACCTCTAAGGATAAACCCTACTTTGGCTTCGAAGAGCCATACTCCTAGAAGTGCTGAGGATCATGGCTCCAGTTCAGCCTCTTCCTCTGATCAGGTACTCTTGACAATCAATCATACCTTTCATTTCCTGTTTTCCATTCCATTTAACTCTAACTTATAAACCTTATGCAGGCAACAGGCACGGCTCTTCTTCCTAGAGACCATCCCGCATCTTCCTCTTCTCCCATTGACTTGCCCTTAGTGGTTTTTGACATATCCCTCTTCAAGAGTCAATTGGGAGAATTTTGCAATAAAATAGCTATTCCCACTCCTCTTATCTCTTCGAACCCTTTGGAAAGCCTTCAGCAACTCTTGAGCCCCTCCACACCTCTTCTCTTACCTTCTTTTAGGCTTAAACATGTTCTTTCGAAGGAAGAAGTTCTGACATTAAAGAGTCTTCTGAGGACCCTAAATCAGCTAGGACTTCCCACTTTGATTGAACATAGTTTAGCCTATCACTTCGAGGTGTGCCATCAAGCTTTACTTCTCTCCCAAGGTCTTCCCTTGTCAATCAATTCCACTCTCCAAGAACATATCAAGCAGTTCAGTGAATTGATTGCTCACAACCACTTCTTATCCGAGAGCATTGGCTCCACCATTGAAAAGGCCAACAAATTGGAAGCCCAAGCTCTCGAGACCGCTTCTCGCCTATCGCTATATCAAGCCCGAAGAGATAAGCTTTCAGAGCTTGAAAAGAAGATGCAGCGGTTACGAGAAGAAATGGAGAAAGTCAGGAAAGAGAGAGCTGAAGTTTCTAGGGGCTTCCCAGAGCTTGAGGGTGAAGCACTAAGGGATGAGTCGATGCTTCCACGGCTTATTCCTTCCCTTCGAGAGGAACAGAGGAGAAGAGCAGCTCATACGTCCCTTTTGGATACTAACTTTAGTTCTCTTCGAGGACTACTAACTACCATTTGTAATGTAACTCGTCCTTTTCTGTAACTTTACACAGTTTGTACTTTATTCTTTCATTGATTATTCGATTCTTTTTGGGCAAGTACACCCGTAATTAAACCAAACACTGTTTTCCACTTTCCATTACTCAGAAAGACTAATGTGCCAACGCTTCACCTACCGTATCTTAAAGAGCCATAAATGAATACTCCCAAGCTCACTAGTATAAATAGAGGTCTCGGGAAAAAGAAAACTCACAAGCACCTTCTTCCTCGCTTTCTCTTCTTTCAGCAACTTCCAAACAAGCTTCCCAGTTAGGGCTCCAAAGAAATCCATCATGAAACCTCCTCCCCTGATTCTGAAGAAAAGCTTTCAACCATAGCCACATCAATTCTCACGAGATTTCCCTTAAACCCTAGGGCCTCTGGGTATAGCCACATCATTGCTCACGATGTGGCTGTATCCAGCGGTCGCTTCGAAGACCAAAGAATCTAACCAATAATGGTCTTCGAAGCCCACCTACCTACCTATGGAGCTATGAGCTTCCTACTATGGAGCTATGAGCTCTATCTCCCTACCAATAATTGGTAGGGAGATTGGACCAAGTCACAATGAAGCTTGGTCCAAGTCTTTGTATTTCAGTTGGATCATCCCTAGAGACTCAGCTTTGATCCCTAGGGACCCAGCTTTGAGATACTATTAGACCTTAGATAGGTTTCTCGATGTAATCCTTTATGCAAATGTAATGGATCCTTAGATAGGTTTCTTGATGTAATCTCTTGTAACTTTCTGAGTTGATGAAATGAAAAAACGCTTATTCATATCTATGTTTTCAATACTGGCTTTGACCAATGAACTGGTAGTTTAGCCCTTCGTTACTGCTTCATTCTGCTTCTGATGCTAAATACTAACGTGGACGTAATAAGCATGAAGAAAATCACAGAAACAAAAATTTTCCTCACAAGCACTTCTGTATTATTTTATCCTGACTGGGCTTCTCCTTCGAAGCCCTCGAATAAATAATCCTGACTGGGCTTCTCCTTCGAAGCCCTCGAATAAATAATAAACAATGTTGACAACGCTGAAACACGCTAGCTCTTCGAAAACCAACCACACGCGGTCTAAATTAATTTATCCAACTCATTTATTTCCCGAGGCTTTCCAGCCGTCTCCTTGTGAGTTGCAACCCATTAATTATCAAAAAGCATGCCGTCCAAACGCTCTCAGACCCTTCGTCTTCTGAGCCTTACGTATTTCCATTCATCAATGCCCATAATCACTGAAGTGGATTCTTTGTACTCGTTTAAGTATAAATAAACCCATGTGTTAACAGGACGGTGCATTCTCCTTTTTACTCTCTCCCGCTCCACATATCCAACCATGGACACCGATCAACCCACGCTTTCCGTCGATCTTGCAACCGAAATAGCGAAGCTAATGGACATGATTACAAAGCTCAAAAGAGAGATCCATACAGAGTTACAAGCCCTTCGAAGCGAGGTCGAACAACTTCGAAGCCAACTGGTGTGCGTGGAGACGGCTTCACGTCTCTGCTTGGCTAGGACCTGGGATGATCTCTCATCCGTCCTTTCGGCTCACGAAGCAAAAAGTTCCCCGGAGGGAGGATCTTCTTAAAGATTCTCCTTTGGGACTGTGAGGATCAACTATGATCTTCATTTTTGCTTTTTAAGCCGGAGTTTTTTTTTGTTCAGATCCACTTGGATCTGTTTGTGTTTATTTTGCTCAGATCCACTTGGGTCTGTTTCAACCCATTTGGGTTTTCTTTTGTTTTGTCGTTTCATAAATATAATGGGAAATTTGGTTGACAATGCTTGACTTGTTCATGGCTTCGAATGCTAATATGACACCTTGACTGAATAAGAACTTCAAAGAAAAGAACTCTTGAATGTCAAAACCAATTGAAATCGCACCACTATACAACCAATGCTTCGAATCCGGAATTCGCTTTGGTTTTAGCTTAAAATAACCAAATCCCATAAAAGACCTCAAAAACCTTCCTTCGAAAGCTATCTTCTATGAAAGGATTCCCATATAGATGGAACATAAGCCTTGAGATGCCTTCCATTAATTTTCCTTCGATGAACATACCCATCCAGATTTCTCAAATGATAGGCTCCTCCTTTCAAAACTCTATGGATTTGAAAAGGCCCTTCCCATGTTGGCGCCCATTTTCCTAATCCATCCTTTTTTATTCTCCTATCCCTGATAGGAAGAATAACCTTCCACACAAAATCTCCTTCATCGAAGCTTCGAAGGGAGACCTTCTTATTATAACTCCTTGCTACTCTTGCCTTTTGCAACATGATTTGATTTAAAGCCTTTATTCTGGCTTCATCAATATCTTCTAACTCCATGTGCATGGCTTGATGATAAGACCCTGTATCCAAATTATTTTGACATGCTACTCTTTGAGATCTTACAGTAATCTCCATAGGCAACACAGCATCATGTCCATAAGTTAATGCAAATGGAGTAGTGCCCGTGCTAGTCCTCTTTGTATTTCTATATGCCCACAAAGTGTCAAGCAACAACTCATGCCAAACCTCTGGGTTCTGATCCACCATTCTTTGAATCCCCTTCTTGATGATTTTATTGGTTGATTCTGCTTGACCATTTGACTGAGCATAATAAGTGCTGGTATATATTAATGAAATTCCATGGTTACTAGCAAAATTCCTTACCAGCTTTGCTTCGAATATGGAACCATTATCCACTGTTATCGTTTGAGGACTTCCAAACCTGTATATGATTCCTTTTATGAAATCGATGACATGGGTTTGTTTTACCTCTTGATAAACTTGTGCTTCCACCCACTTTGTAAAATAATCAGTGACCACTAAGATAAACTTATGCTTTTCCAATGAAGGAGGATAAATCATCCCAATCATGTCCATGGCCCAACCCCTGAAAGGCCATGGTTTTATCACATATTGTAAATCTGTGACTGGCAAACGCTTGAGTGGACCTGTTTTTTGACAGGCTTGACACCCTTTTGCATAATCTATACAATCTTTGAAGATGGTAGGCCAATAATAACCATACCTCCTTATCAACCATCTCATTTTTATGCCAGCTTGATGTGCTCCACAAATTCCTTCATGCACTTCAGCCATTACCTTAAAGGCACTTACCTTATTTAAGCATTTCAACAGAAGGCCATCCATCCCTCTTTTGAATAGCTCATTGTTGTACATTATGTAGTTTATTGCTTTCAATCTGGTTGCCTTATCTGCAACACTGTCTGGTTTAGTTAAATATTCAATCAATGGCTGCCTCCAATCAACATTTTGACTAGTGGGTACATTGATTTCCAATACTTCGAAACCAGTTATTCTATTCTGCAACATGGGCAGAGATTTTCTCAAAGTTAACTGACAAAACTCCTTTTCATTTTCTGACAAAACTCTGAAACCAGATGCCCTTTGAGCTATTTCATCCGCTTCTTCATTAAAGAATCTGGGAACATAAGTTAAGGTGAGCATATAGAACTGATCTATCAGCCTCTTGGCCTGTTGATAATAAATTATCAACGCTGGACTAGTGCATTTAAACTGTCCATTCAACTGATTCACCACTAACTGAGAATCTCCAAAGATTTCAGCAACACTCACTTTTAAGTTAAGCAAAATTTCTAATCCTATGATCAACGCTTCATACTCTGCCTGATTATTGGAACATTGTCCCTCATTCAATCGAAAACCATATTTGGTTTTCAATCCTTGGGGGGATTCCATAACTATGCCTACTCCAGCCATTTGAGCAGTTCTTGACCCATCGAACCATAATTTCCATGGCTTGATTTCAACCACAGTGGCTTCTAATGCTTTTGGTGTCTCAAGCTCATTTGGATGATCAGCTAGAAAGTTGGCCAATGCCTGGCCTTTTACTGATTTTTGCGGTACATATTCAAGACAAAACTCAATCAAAGATACTATCCATTTCCCAATCTTCCCACTAAGCACTGGCTTCGAAAGCATGTGCTTAATTACATCAGTTTGAGAAATAACATAAGTTACTCTAGTCAACATATAATGCCTGAGTTTCTTGGAAGCATAAAACAAAGCTAAACACAATTTCTCTACTGCAGCATACTTGCATTCACAGGAGTTTAGGAACCTACTAAGATAATAAACTGCTCTTTCCTTGCCATTTTCATTGTCTTGAGCCAACAGTACTCCTATCGAATCGTGCGTTGCAGCTAAGTACAACTTCACTGGCTTTCCTTTGATGGGAGGTGCCAAAACAGGGGGGTTGACTAGATAGCCCTTGATGGCTTCGAAGGCCTCATCATGCTCTCTGGACCACTTGAATTCTTCCCCTTCCTTCAATTTCAACAAAGAAGAGAAAATCTTAGTCTTCCCTGCAGTGTTAGATATAAACCTTCGAAGGAAATTTAATTGACCAAGAAACCTTTGCAACTCCTTCTTTGTAGAAGGTGGCTTGGCTTCAATAATAGCCTTTGCTTTGTTCTTGTCAACTTGTATTCCTTTGTTATGGACTAAATACCCTAGAAACTTTCCAGCTGATACTCCAAAAGCACACTTTTCTGGATTCAATTTCAACTGATAATACTTCATTTGTTGAAATGCCTTCTCTAAGTGTTTCAAATGGTCCTCATCAGAATTTGACTTCACAATGATATCATCTATATAACACTCAAGAAAACTTCCAACCAAATTATGAAAAATGGCATTCATAGCCCTCTGGTAAGTGGCTCCAGCATTTTTTAGTCCAAATGGCATTTTGACCCATTCAAAAATGCCAATATTACCAGGGCAAGCAAATGTTGTTTTATGCACATCTTCCTTTGCAATGCAAATTTGATTATACCCTGAATGCCCATCCAAAATGGACAATATCTTGTGTCCAGCCGAACTGTCCACAAGTGTATCCACATTAGGCATTGGGTATTCATCTTTGGGAGTTGCAGTATTTAGGTTTCGAAAGTCAACACAGATCCTGATAGTCCCATTCTTTTTAGGGACTGGAACAACATTGGATAGCCATTCGACATACCTGGCTGTTCTAATAAAACCTGCATCTAGAAGCCTCTGCATCTCCTTTTTAACACCTGCAATAGTTTCTGGACTCATCTTCCTGGTTGGCTGCTTGACAGGTTTGAATTGTGGCTTGATAGGCAGCCTATGCTCCACCAATTCTCTGTCCAACCCAGGCAGTTCCTTGTAACTCCATGCAAAGCAATCTTTATTTGCTTTCAATAGTGCTACTAACCCAGCTTTCACCTCTGGTTCAAGCTGTTTATTAATGAACACGGGGTTGGGGTTTTGGCCATCCCCCAATTCTACTTCCTCCAGAAGGTCTTGAGCTTCAACCTGCTCCGGAGAAGCAATCTGGGTTTCCTCCTCATGAGGCTTACCATCGTGCATAACATCTTCCCATATATTGTCTTCCTGAATCTTCTGCTCGATCCCCAACGCAACATACCTCACCAAAGCCAAAGAGTTGGCCTCTTCCTCCGCCTCTTCCTTGGACTTACATCCAAGCAGCATCATCTTTTGGGGTGTCTGATTCATAATCAACAGTTTGCTTCAGCTTCGATTTCAGCTCTGCCAATTCTCCCAGTTCCATCTCGTTGGTTGGGTAAGTGGCTGCTTGCAGTAATTCACTCAAAGGAACTACATCTGATTTGTACATTTCAGCTTCAGCAAAGTTTCCTGTGGCACTAAATGGATGTGGATCAGCTTTGACTCCTTCAACACCCACTTCTTTGCCTTTGTCATATTTGACAATCATTAATTCCTGATGCATGGAGGAAGGGATACATCCATTAACATGAATCCAATCTCTTCCCAATAAAGCATTATATTTAGCATATGTGTCAACTACAAAGAAAGCAGTATCAGTCTCTATGCCTCCTACTGCCAATCTAATGGAGATGATTCCCCTGGCATGTTGACTTTCCCCAGTAAATCCTGCAATGGATGTGCTAGTTGGAATCAATTTTGCTTTTCCTTTCCCTAGCTTTTTCAAGGTTTGGAAAGGCAAAATATTCACTGCAGCTCCATTATCCACTAGGATTCTGTTAAGTGGGTCTCCATCGAAATATGCAGTAATATACAATGGACGCAAATGTTGTCTCATTGCATTAGTAGGTAATTTAAATGGATATGAAATTTCCACATAATTTAAATCTATTACCAAAGGGTATTCAACGTCGGACATCGACTCCGGGACAAAACAAGCACTTTCTTTTGAGCTTACGTCCAAACTCTCTTGACTCTGCTCAATTTCACATACCAGGTTCTCGTCCATCTCGATCTGAGCTACTTCTTCCAAGTCGTAGTTGTTGCATATGATGTTCAATTCTTCATCACTCAGTGTTTCTTCGAAATCGACTGGCTTGCCCAAGTTCGACCGAGCATCACCTTGGCCTTTCATTGTCTGGCCATTCTTGAAGAAATCCATAGAACATGGATACACCATATTCACCTGCACTTCTGGCTGACCCCCAAATTGGATTGTTGCCCTTTCTTTGGCTGGTTTAGGTACCTCAGTTTCCTTAGGTTCCTTGCTCTCAACCTCTTGTGTTGATAGCTCCATGGGTGAGGAGCTCCCTTCGATCCCTTCTTGTTCTACCAACATGGCTTCGAGTAGCCCAGACTGGTAACTAGCCAATGAATTAGGAGAAGGTGGATCAAGATCTTCTTCGAGCATGGCAGAGGTTACTTTCTTCAAAGTCTCCCTCTCATGATACTGGGCTCGAAACTCTTCTGGGTCCCTCTTAACCCTGTCAAACCGTGGATTAAGCCTTGCTCCCCTGCCTGATTCTTCCCCCGTTGAGGATTCTCCTGATTGAAAAAGCGTGTATTTTCGCTGGAGCTTCCTCTTCTGAGTTCTTGAAAGCAATGGAACCATCTGCGGTATTTGGGACTTGGGATCCCTGATTAACACCCAGTTCCCTGAGTTCGAGACTGGTGGCTTGAAAGTTCTATTCTCATTCCTGTTGGAGCCTTTGTATCCTTGGAACAGATCAGGCTTGACTTGCTTGAGAAACCAATCAGGAACCCCTTTCACCAAAGTGAATTCCTCTTGCTTGGCCTCCCCTGATGCCTCAGTCGTCTGACCAATGTTGGCTTTCTTCGAAGGTGGCAACTCCCTTCTATGGATGGCTGGGACAGGGCTAGTGGACACGTCCCCCTTTGGTGCTAACCAAGGCTTACTGTCACTTAGCCTTACTTGCACTGGGGCCAATCTCTTCATTCCCATCTCCTTAGGGAAAAAACTCACGCCCTTCCTATCCAAGTCCTTAAAAACCAGATAGTTGGCCCTGCAACCTACACACAGGCACTCCAAAAATGAAGCTTCCAACATGAGAACCTCTGTGAAGACAACCCATCATTGGTTCGTCTATAAGGAGTTGGCCTTATTCCCATGCCTCGAGGATAGCAAGCGTATGGCCTGCCTCTTCCATATTGAACAGTATTCATATTCACAGGTGCCTCCTTATCCTGCCAATATTTCTTGACAGTTCGAGCCAATGAGGAGGGCACATTGGTATTGACTTCTTCTACTTTTGGAAAAGGCACTGTATCAATTCCCATAGCCTTTTCTGGAAATTTGATTCTTCCCTTCTTGATTTGTTCTTGAATCCTGTCACGAAAAACATTACAAGACTTAGTTGAATGGGACCAAGAGTCATGCCATTTGCAATAAGTCTTCCCATTCTTTTCTTCTGTCGTGGGCAGTTTCACATTCGAAGGTAGCTTGATTATTTTCTTTCTTAACAAGAAATCAAAAATCTCATCAGCTTTTGATATATCAAAAGAGTATACTTTAGTAATCTCCTTTTGTTTGAACTTCTGTCCTAGAGATACATTCTTTTGAATCAAAGGCTCGCAAACACAAGGATCATGCTCTATAATTTCTGCAGCATCGATCTCATAATTGGGGTCCCTATAATACGTAGGGTAAGAGGAATTATGTCTGTCCATATCCTCTTCTAGCAGTGATTCATATCTAGCCACTTTATAGGTTAGATCTGCAAAGTCTCTAAATTCTGTAGAATCAAACCTCTTTCGAAGCTCTCTTTCTAAACCATCTTGTGCTAATCTTACGAATTCTGCCTCTGGCAGTTGAAGTTTGCATTTGGTTTTTGCTCTTTTGAACCTAGATATGAAATCTGCTACTTTCTCATCTGGTTTCTGCTTCAACCTTGCTAAGTCTGCCATAGAGACTTCAGGTTCAGCATTAAAGAACTGCGCATGGAATGCCTCTTCCATCTGAAACCAATCAGTTATTGATTCTGGTGGCAAGTTAGTATACCATGCAAAAGCTGGCCCGGACAAAGAATTTGGGAATAGTTTCAACTTCATGAAGCCATTTTGAGCCAAATTCTTACACTGGGCAGAAAACCTTGCTATGTGCTCTATGGAGGACTGTCTCCCATCCCCATAGAACAAGGTAAAATCTGGGATTTTAAACTCTCAGGGGATTTGGAAAGTCGTGTCTACCCATTCTGGATATGGTTTTCTATAAATTTGAGGTTGTACCCCCCGAGTTTGAGGTCCACAAACCTCTTCTATGAGACCCATGACTTGGTCTCTTAGTATTGGATTGCCTATGAGGAAGTTTTGCTCCTGATTTTCTATAGGAAGCTCTGGTCCTGTGAAACCATCTTCATAAACTCCCCTTGTCGTGTCTAAATCCCCTCGTTTCTCTTTAGGAATCCTCCCATACGGCGTAGGTTGCATTTCATCAAATGCTTCGCTAGCCCGAACGGACCTATGGATTCCATAAGCCGTCGTGAGAGGATTCTTGGTAGTTGGGACTTTTTGGCGAGGGCGTTGTGGGTTTTCACCCCTCCTCTCAGGCTTATGAACCAATTCTGGTTCTGACTCGTCTTCCAATCCCCCAACTGTGGGTTCAAAGAGAGGATTCATACTCTGCCTTTCTCTAGTGTTCCGTCGAACCCCTGTGGTAACACCATGAGGTTGCTTTGGAATTTTTAAGGCAGGTTTTGTAGGTCTCACAGGCTCATACCAAGATTGTGGTATTTCATCTGGATACATCTTTTCCTTACCTGTTCTAGATTTCATCCTACTTCTACCAACATCCTCTCCAAGCCTTCCTTCGAAGGGACTTTGGTGAGTGCTCGAGTTGGCCTGATTGTTTTGCCCATTGTCCCCTGGGCTATTTCCTGCTGCCTCTAAGTTGGGCATCCTATTTCTCATGCTTTTGATCATGGCTCTTTGAGTTTGAGCCATCTCTCGAAAAGCTACCATCATTTCTCTAAATACTTCCTCTCTATCGTGGTCTTTGCCACTGGCTTGTCCTCTTTGGAAGCTTGGAGGCACTTCCTCAGGAGGCACTTCATAGGAGGGCTCTTCATAATGAGGCTCTTCTTCTATTTCTAAAGCCAATTGAGAAAAACCAAGATTCGTTGGCGTTCCTAACTCTGCTGCCTGTTCTGGCACAGCTTGTTCTTCTGGCGCTAGATCAGCCATGGGCGTTCCTATTTGCTTTCGAAGCCTTGGCATTTTGACACCTTTGTGTCCCACCGGGCGTGCCAAAAATTGTTTGGGCTGAATTAGCTCAATC
>BPLS01023876.1:0-18034 GCA_019656275.1 Rhododendron kiyosumense
GGGTTAGCTGAAAAATAGCCGTAAGCATCACGACCAAGTCAGATGAAATTTCTAATGTCCCTATATATGTGAAACATTTTATAAGATGCCAATAACTGGTTTGATGAAATGATATACATACATCATATATTGGAAAATTACGGAGTAATCTTGTTACTTTAGCCATTATGATAAGTTTGTTTGCGTGGGTTAATATTAATTACCCAATCGTAAAGAGATTAGTTTTCTGCGAATGGAGAACTTGAAAATGATTTATTCTTTCCAAGAATCTCAAGCGTGCGTTTTTTCTTTTAATGTATAAATATTGAATTTTTCTTACGGAAAATGTTTTTGTTTTTATCTCGAAATAGGGAGAATTGACTAAGACAATTTAACATTAACAAAGCACTTCTTGTTTGTTAAAAAAAAAAACGTATGTGAGTGTACGGTGGTGATGGGTATTGAAACACCGTGTGAAAGTGTTAACTTTTTTGCCCACAAAAAAAACGAAGCGTTCGCCTCGTTCCAAGTTGGTTGTTTGGTTGTCCTAGTCAGCGTTATGTAACCCAACCGAACATGTAAGAAGGGGATAAGAAGTGAGTTGGACCTATCTCGAGTCCCATTACACCATACATATTCTACCTAACAAGAAAAGTTGGATTAATGAACCAGGACTACTTAGCGCGGTTCCAAAAAAATAAAAGGAACCAGGACCACTTAGCGGCTAGCGCTGTTGCAAAAAAAGAAAAAAACCAGGAATACCACTTAGCGCCGTTCAAAAAAAAAAAAAAAAAGAACCAGGACCACTTAGTTATTAATGCTGATCACCATCAGGTCGTGACTTGTGCGCAGCAACGGAATAGGAACATATGGTTTCAAGTGGCCCAAAGACGGATTGGAAAAAAGAAATTAATTTGTCTAGAATTTTCGTATAGGTTTAACGAATTTAAACTTTGAATTGGATAATATGTAGATTAAAAGGATCAACGGCACGATAGCATCACAACAGGCAGAAAGGCAATCAAATTAGCTCTCTCTTTCGTGAATAGCAGTAACTAATTTTCTTGAAGTGTAGGCAATAGGACTAGATTCAAAATCAACGGCAAATGGATATAAAGTATACCAAACAAATAATATAAAATTTACTACAACTAATTGCAGGGGACACGGAGAATAAGAGAAGAAATTGACCAAGGAAACTCACATCATGTACATGTGTAACTTTTGGTGTGTTCTACTGACTAAAATAAGTATTTATTTTTTGAATAAATATGATATATTGTGAGAGAATGATTTATCTCGTAAATTGAAAAATAAGTACTTAAATTTAGGCTCCGTTTGTTTGGGTATAAAATGTTTTACAATGTAAAAATATTTTACATGTAAAATATTTTTTCAGAAAACAAACTTTAAACTTTTATTTTTTAGTGTTTGGTTGACACTTGAAAATATTTTCAGAAATCAACAAAATAGTGTAAAGGGGGGGGGGAGCTTAAATGGTGGAGAGATATGAGAGTATTGGAATTAAACGTGAGTCAGAACTGACAGTCGAAGACACTGAGAAGTGAGAATTGCATTAAAAGGCAGCAAGTTCATTTCGGAAAATAACTTACAGAAGATTTGAGGGTAAGTCATTTTCATCCAATTGATGGAAAATGTTTTACATGTAAAATGTTTTTCTCATTTTTATACAACTAAATACCGAAAAATAGGTAAAACATTTTACTGAAAAATATTTTACGTCCAAACAAACGAAGCCATAAGCTCATACGGTGGATAGAGTTTCCTTTATTTGGATTCCATCCAGACATTTTAGGAAGCACGCTTTGATCCCTCAGAAGAACTTGCGCGTCATTTCATCCAAAAGTATATCACAACAGGATACACCATCATACTTTTTTCTATGTCAAAACTAGAGACATTTTTATCTATCTTGTCTACATTTTTCGATCAAAGTACGATAAAGCTTTTTTGGTTTATGATTTCGCTAATCGAAGGTGAAATTTTTTTATTTTTTACTCCGTATTTTTTATTTTATAGATTTTGATAAAATTATTTTATTAGTTACCAAAATTTTATTAGTGACCCGACCCGTTTCAACCCGTTTACCTTTTGACCCATATTTGACCCGCCCATATTTGACCCACGACCCGTTTCAACCCGTCCAAACCCGCCCGTTTGCCACCTCTAGTTACCATGAAGCAAGGATGATGCTATGGTGTCCCCAGTCATTTTGGGGACACCGTAATTTTTGGCATAACAGAACCCTTGCAAGCATAACAAAAATCATTACAAGTATAATAGAACCATAACATGGCATAACCAAAAACCAATCAGGGTATAACCAAAAATCAACCAAGGCATAATCAACCAAATTATGCCTTGTTATGGTTTTGGTTATGCTTATAATGGTTTTGGTTATGCTTGTAATGAATTTGGTTATATTTATAATGGTTTTGTTATGTCAAAAGTTACGATATTCCCAAAATAACCGAGAACACCAAAGTCATTCCCTACAATGAAAATCTAAAGCGTACAAACTCACAAAGTCGCAAATAAGTAATAATTCTGAACGAAAAAGAAACAAAAGTAGAAGAAGAGAAAAGAAGTTCATCCTTCTTTCCTTGGTCAAAGAGGCAGATCCAATCGGGCAAATAAGTCAAGCAAATTATTATTTTTTTTAACCACGCGTCTGGACCAAAATAAGGCCCATTTTCGCAAAAAAATAAGTCAAAATAAGTCAGCTGACTTATTTTGTACGTAATCATAAAAATTTGACGTTGTACTACGGTGGTGTTCCACTTTTGTCAAAAGTTCTTTTTTTTCAAATGGATGTAATTTTAAACTCAAATATAATGAAAATAAAAAATAATTTTTCAACTTTTTTTGAACCGTATAAAAGAACTCAATGAGATCTATCAAACAAGATCCATATTGGTAGAAAAATTATTTGTGTAAACACATAATTTTTGAGTTTAAAATTATCTTCTTTTCTAAAAGTTCTTTTTCCGAGAAACCGGAACACTCTCTAACAGATATGAAAAAGTAGAATAATTTCTTTATGGAGCTTTCCGTAAACTTCATTTACGGAGGCCCAATCGTGCACATCCAAAATGTTTTTGGACGGTCTGAATTGAAAACCAATTTTGATTGGTAAAAAATTATTCAAAATTGAAAAGCAATCTCAATTATTAATTGCATCAATGGATAGATGAGATTGTGTGAAGGCACCAAGGACTTATTCACAACACCTCCGTGAATAAGGTTTCTGTCATGAAAAAGAGAGTTTTTTTTGAAAACATCCCTCCAACTATCCACCAGATTTTTACTTAGTCCTCAAACTATCAAAATGTTTTATTTAGTCCTCCAACTATTGGCTTGCATTTTATTTAGTCCTTCCGTTAACTTTCAAACGGACGGCAAAGGTTTTGTTAAAAAAAAATATTTCAATCACCAATTTGCAATCCTATGGAGTAGAAACGTGATTATGAGAGCCTTAGAGACAAAATTTGATTATATCTCTTTAGAATAATATGATCAGAATAATAAGATCTTCACACCCATATTCATTAAATGAAAAGTTAGACAATTGGATCAAACATCTATAGGTATTGGATTGAGCTAATTTTTAACTTGGGCCCTTGAAAAAATATTTTACATTTAGGCTCCATTTGTTTGGACGTAAAATATTTTCCGGTAAAATGTTTTACCTATTTTCCGGTGTTTGGTTGTGTAAAAAATGAGGAAAATATTTTACATGTAAAACATTTTCCATCAATTGGATGAAAATGACTTATAAATTTTCCGTAAGTTATTTTTCGAAATGAACCTGCTGCATTCTCTTGCAATTCTCACTGCTCAGTTTCCTCGACCGCCAATCCTAACCCACGTTCAATTCCAATAATCTCATATCTATCCACCGTTTAAACTCCCCATCTCACTCTCTACACTATTTTGTTAATTTTCGAAAATATTTTCAAGTGTCAACCAAACACCGGAAAATAAAAGTTTGAAGTTTATTTTCTGAAAAAACATTTTACATCATAAAACATTTTACATCGAAACAAACGGAGCCTTAATGAATAACTCGGATCATTGGTGTGAAGATCTTATTATTCTGATTATATTATTCTAAAGAGACATAATCAAATTTTGTCTCTAAGACTCTCATAATCACGTTTCTACTCCATAGGATTGCAAATTAGTGATTGAAATTTTTTTTTTTTTAACAAAACTTTTGCCTTCCGTTTGAAAGTTAAAGGAAGGACTAAATAAAATGCAAGCCAATAGTTGGAGGACTAAATAAAACATTTTGATAGTTTGAGGACTAAGTAAAAATCTGGTGGATAGTTGGAGGGATGTTTTCAAAAAAAACTCTGAAAAAAATTGATAAAAACAAAAGAATAAATTCATTTGGATTATTTTTACAAAAATAGGCGTAAGTCAAGCAACTTACTTCAATGGAGAAACTTTTTTTCTTTATTTATCCGCAAAACATTTCATTAAAAAGCCAAACGGTACTTAAGTGATTCCAACCGAACACAATGAAAAAGAAATTACAATCAACCCATCACCAAAAAATACACATGAAAAGTAGGGACAAAGAGACTAACTAATGTCTAGATCCTAAGCACGAGCAAAGGTTCACACCGCCTCTATGGGTCGGGAAACGTGGAGCTAGCAAACTATCCGTTCAGCCATGACCTCGGGATGGCGCAAAATCCAAATCAAAGACAACAGTAGCAGACCCGATGGAAACAGACATAACAAAAGCAAGAACAGGAAAACAACACCATGGACAACTCCACTAAGAATGCCGGCCAACTCCAGCAGAGGAAGGACACTCGATGCCAAGGCCTTGGCTGATCCTCAAACCAAAGTGGTGGAGATAAAACTCCAGCAAGCCCCCGCTGCCATGACAGGCTCCGGGCGCGTAGACCGAAATAGAAATCCGCATGGGCTAGGATTCCGATCAAACGCGACCACGGCAACCAATGATTGAGAACCTTTAATTCTCTGCGTTTACATGTCCCATGGCAAACCAGAACCTGTTCTTGGATTGCTATTTTTAAACAGGAATGCTAGTCGATGGCTGCACCGATCAGGAACTGGCTATTGCGTAAAGCTCACTCCAGATTTCGCACGGATGATTTTCACTCTGAGTTCTGCAAGGATGATCTGAGCCGTTTAATAATTTAAAAAAAACCGAGTAGACCCACGAAATATCAGCTCAATCCGATATGTCTACATAGGTGCTCGATCCAATCTCCTATTTTTTCATTCAGATTTCAAGATGCTGTAATCTGAATGAAAAATAGAGATTGGAAATCCATCTGTCCCATAATTTTATTCCCTATTTGGAAATCCATCTTTGGAAGAATTATACCTCAAAAAGTACAATTGTCCACAATTTGCCTTAAATTTGCAAACATGAACTATTACCCTGACTTCAAAAAGAGAAGGAAAAACAAAAAATTCTATGGCCATTTTGTATTTAACTTGTAGAAATGGACATCTAATATTACACGACATCTAGACATCTATCATGTGAATTGCGACATTAAAAATTTGACTATTTTTTTAAAAACGAAAAAGATTTTTGATATGACTTATTACATAATTACTCTGTTGCAACCTTTTAACTAATATCAAGCTTATAAAAGTTACCATAGACTTGCTTTGAGAGCACAAAAGAAAGCAATGGACCAGAGTGGGAGGCATTTCGTGTTGGTCCATGGAGCAGGTCATGGAGCGTGTTGTTGGTACAAGCTAGCGACGCTGCTGAAATCTGCTGGTCATAGGGTCACGCCGCCGGACATGTCTGCTTCTGGGGTCCACCTAGGGGTGTCAAATGGGCGGGTTTTGACAAAAATGGATAAATTGTAAGTAGGTTGGATTTTTAATGGATCATTGACCTATTAATTATGGTCTAATTATACATACCCAATCCATCCCATTTATTTAAAAGCAAACCCGATCCGCCAATTAACCCAATTGCATACTATATACTAAAATGACTAAAATATATATGTACACTAAAATGACCATATTACCCCTGTAAATTTAAAAGACTAAAATACCATGTACACTAAAATTACCATACTATCCCTCTACTACAAAAATGACCAAATTACCCATGTACACTTAATTACCATATTGGTCGCTTTTAATTACCGAATCACAGCGTATTCAAGTGGCTTATTTTTTTTGTCTTTATTCAAATATTTTTCGCATTTGTATGTTTTTTGTCAAATTTTTGAGAATTATTGTTTTGTCATGACGAGAATAATCTAAAAAGTAAAAAATTACTATCGAAATTCATATTTTTTTGAATAAAGACGAAAAATTGGCTTATTTTTGTCTTCTTTCAAAAAATTTACGTTTCGATCATAATTTTATACTTTTTAGATTCCTCCTATCATGTCGAAGCAATTATCCACAAAAAATTAATGAAAAAAAAATGCGAAAAAAATTGAACAAGGACAAAAAAATAAGCCACGAACAAGCCAGCTTTCCATTCATAAGTTGAATTTTCCATTCGATCAGAATCAAAACTAGCCCATTGCGAGATGTATATATCTTTTTTTTGGTCTTTATTCAAATTCTTTTCATATTTGATAGTTTTGCGTCAAATATTTGTGACTTATAAGTTTAGATCAATTTTTTTTACTTTTCCGATTCCTCTTGTCAAAACGAATCAATAAATCACAAAAGTTTGACGCAAAACAAAAAAAATGCAAAAAAATTTGAATAAGGACAAAAAAGTAAGTTATTTAACTTTTTAATCCAAACCCTATGCGGAACTATAATGAGAGAAACTTATTCACGGCGGAGCGCAATTTCATCAGTCCATTCACGCAATCGATGGATGAGATGTGTTTTTAATTTTGATTAGTCAAAATTAATAATTATTAGTGGTCACAATTGATTTTTAATTCGGACCGTTCAAAATATTTTTGGTAGCATAGAAGAATTGAGAGAGAGAGAGAGAGACAGAGAGAGAGATAACCTCATTGGCTTGGACATTTTGATCAGGAGACTGATGCAGAAGAAATTGGGAATCTGATAAAGAGACAAAAAAAATTTGTGGGTTGCTTTCATGACCCATTGTGAGTCATTTAAGTTGACCCAATTGATGCCCCAACTAAAATCCAACTAATGATGGGTTAGTTGGGTTTGGACCCATTCTTACCCAACTAATAATTGGGTTGGGTCTATTTTTGAATTGATGGGTCTGGATTTGTTAATGGATCTAGGTTCAATTTGTCACCCCTAGGTCCACCCAAAGCAGGTTGATGAGCTCCGTTCCATGTCAGACTACTGTAATAACTCTGAATTTCAAGGAATAAAAGTTATTTTATTTATTCGAGTTATTTATTTTAATTGCTTGAATTGCGTAAATTCTTGAGTTTTGCCATAATTGCACTTTGGTCCCTGAAGTTTCAATTCTTTCGCTTTAGTCCTACTTAGCAAGCCTAGTTAGCATCTAACTATCTTGTTAGAGTAACTAAACCGAAAAGTTCCCTAGCTTTGGCAAAATGACCGTTTTGCCCCTCGTTGGAACTTTTGAACCTTTTGGACCCTAGACTTTATATTTTGATATTCATTTTCTTTTAATCAATTTGGATTATTTCTTTGACCATTGGACAATAATGGTTAGGGGGATTATTATCCATTAGGTAATAGAATCCCAATTGTTTATATTAAAGAGTAATCTTACTTTATGGTACTTTTAAATTACTTTATTATTTTCTTTAGCCTAATAACTATTATCCATTGGATAATAGATGTTAGGGGAAGATTTGTCCATTGGATAATGAGGTTAATCTTCCTAAGTACCATTAGATCATGTAATTAATTACTTTCCTTAATTTGGGGAAAAGTACTATTACTTTAATCAAAAGTAAATAGTGACTAAAGTACCCTTTAAATAATTCTTTATTGGGATTTTTCTACTTTTATATATACATATATATGTGTATATATGTATTGTACATAGGAGGAGTATTATATTGCCTATTGTACCCTAGTATGTAATTAGTTGGTAGGAGTGAATCCTAGCCTTATTCTCCTTAGATTGCCAAGTACCCTTGAAACCATTTCTTTATTGGGTTTTTCTTACACTTGTTTGACTTGTATACATGCATATATATACATATAACTATGCAAGAGAGAGAGAGAGAGAGAGAGAGAACCCGAGAGAGAGAGAGAGAGGCCGAGAGAGAGAGAGAAGGGAGAGAGGAGAGAGAGGAAGGAGAGAGATGGAAGATTTGATTTGGCCTTGGTTGATTGGTGATGTGTACTTCAAATCCTTGCATATATTGTCTTCCCATTTCAAATCCTTACACTTTGTACTCCCATATATTCACCTAGCAAGCTTCCTAACCCTTGGATGGTGTACAACTCTCATCTCAACCCTCCAATTGGATGCAAATCTCTCCAAGGTACACCATAGCCTTACAAGCTAGGATTTCCCTTTGATTTTCCATGGATATTTCCATTTAAATTGGAATTTTCCTAACCCTTGGATTGTGTACCAATCTCATCTCATCCTTCCATTTTGATTCAAGAATCCAACCTAGTACTAACCTAGCCATGCAAGCCTAAGATTTTTCCTTGATTCATGCTTCAAAGTTGGATTTGTTTTGTTTTAAAATTGGGGAAGAAGAGAGAGAGAGGGGGCCGGCCATATGAGAGAGAGGGGCACCCCTTGGCCTATAAATAGAAGCTCATTCCTTCTTTGAAAATCACACCTCAAAGCAATTGCTCCTCCTTCTCTCTAGAAATTCCAAGTTCTCTTGTTTTAGTTCAAAGTTTCCTTGTTTGTGTGAAATTCTTGAGTGAAACCCCCGAACCACTTCCAAAACCACCCGACGGCTCCCATAGTAGAGTAGTAGTAGTTAGTTAGGTTGTTTCTAGGAAAAGTTCCCAAAACTTTTCCTTTCGAAGCAAACGGAGCGCCGTTACGCTGCCGGAATCACCCCGACGACCAAAGCCACCGCCAAGAAGAACGGTAGTGAATTCTATCTATATGTAGTTAATTCTAGTTATTTTATCGTCATTGGTAGTAATCGTAACTAATTTCAAAAGCCTACTTGATTTTGTAAAGAAAATGTGATCTTGCTTTAAAAGTGATTTTGTTTGTTGTTTAAAAAGTAAAAATGCATGTTTATGTTATTTTTTGGTATTCAAGCATGCTACGTGGTTTAGATGTTGTTATTATACTAATTCAAAGTTGGAATAATGTTTGTTGGTTGTAAAAAGTCTCACACGCGGAGTCTCACATGCATACGTGACACGAAAACCAAGAAAGTAGACATATGGCACCTAGGGTGTGTTTAAAAGGTCGTTGTGTTTTCCCGGTTGGAAAATATCTTCGAAACTACGTAATGACTATTTCAAGAGTATTACGTATGTGTGTGTGTGTGCCAATGGGAACCCGGTGCGGCGGAACCATTGTGAGGATACTCGAGAGCCCGGAACGGCGGAATCGAGGTTGGGTGAGTTAAAAGGTGTTTTTGGTAAAAGTGTAAAAGAATGAAAAAGTTAACGATGAGTCAAACGCCAACGGTAGTTACAAGCGAATGTCAAACATGTTAGCTTATTGTCTTTTATCCCTGCGTGTATACTTATCATGTGGAAATCGATGTTAGTATGGTAGGATTTACTATTGAGCCCTCGTAGCTCATGGTGTTGCCTTTGTGGTGACCCTGGCATATTATATGGGTGGCGACGCCGATATAATATGTCAGATTTGATAGATGAACAGGGCGACCTCTTCACTTTGGAGGCGTACGGAGCCGAGGAACTCGCTAGGCTGGAGGAGCAAGAGGAGCCGTAGTGTAGGACCTCGTAGTTTTCCTTTTGTTATCTTGAACTCTAAATGCTCCTATGTGAGCCGTTTTGTAATAATGAGCAGTGACTCAATATTTCTGTAATAAATTTCCTTTTTAACGTACCTAAAATTTAGGGGCGTTACAACTACTCTCAGCCGCTGGTGGAATTCATGGAGTCTCTGCCAGTAGACGGTCAGGTTGTTTTGGTCAGTGTTGTGAATCCCGTACCGTACCGGCCGGTACGTCCTGGATTTGTGAGATTCCGGTACCATAAGCCTTCAATACCGTTCCGGTCTAAATACCGGGGCTTACCGGTCGGTACCGGGCATCTCGGAAAATACCGGACGAGACAAGGTTATCAGAAATTTCAGCCAGAATTCTGCAGATTTGAAATTTCGGAGTGATTTTGGCGGTGGTTCGGAACGGCAACGGAGCTCATCGGTGGTGCTGGCTTGTACGGCAGTGGGGACCTGGTTGGTGTTGAGGAATGGAGTTAACCAGTGGTGATGATGATACACGGCTGGGGTTGGAGAATGGAGGAGGTGGTGTGATGGTGGTTCGGTCCACGATGGTGTTGTAACGCCCCGATTTTCGGAAATAAAATCGGAGGCATTAAATATTAATTTTTGAAAATTTATTAAATTAAATTCAAAATCCCAAATGGATAATTCATCCTAAAGATTTATCTATTACAAATCATTGTGGAAATACTGAAAATAGTCTTTGAAGTAATAATCTAGACAAAATAACAGAGCCGTCTTCTAGGATCGATACGGATTCCAAGCGTATACTGGCTCAGTCTCCATCTCCGGATTCATCTCTAGGTAGTATCACCCTCCTTCAAGGTCCTGAGTCTCCCCCTGATTTTCTGCAAAATCTGACACGGATGCCAGACAATCCGTGCCTGAGTGAAAAAGTTCACCCCGTAATATAATCCGACTCAATCACCCCCCTTACATTACAGTTAGCAGGCAACAATATATTATTAAAGCAGAAAGTAGTATAGAAGTAGCACACATAAACCTATTCATTATTGTCCAATTGCCTAACAACAAGGAAAAACTTGACATGCTCGGACCATTACTAGAGTTTGTCTACCTTAATCACCACATCAAAATCACCACTGGACTCTCACCAATTCTATCATCACAAAATATCGCTGGACCACCCGCCAAGTTTTATCATCGTGAAATATCGCTGGACCACCTACCAGGTTTTATTATCACAAAACATCTCTGGACTATCCGCCAGGTTTTATCATCGCAAATCGTCACTGATCAACCGTCAGGTTTTATCATCGCAAAACATCACTGGCCAACCGTCAGGTTTTATTAGCATAAACATCACTGGGCAATCCGCCAGATTTTATCATCAGAAAGTATCACTGGACCACCGCCAGGTTTTACTGTCACAAAATATCACTGGACCCCTGCCAGGTTTTATCATCGGAAAATATCTCTGGCCCTATCTACCAAGTTTTATCATTACAAAACATCTCTGGACTATCCACTAGATTTTATCAAAACATCACTGGACTACCCGCCAGGTTTTATCAAAACATCACTGAGCTTACTTTGCCGGATTTTATCAAAACATCACTGGGCTTACTTTGCCAGGTTTTATCAAAACATCACTGGGCTTCCTTTGCCAGGTTTTATATCATCACTGGACTCCCGCCAATTTCAATTCATTACTGGGCTTACTTTGCCAGTTTCAAATCATCACATCCAATTCATCACATCCAACTCATCACATCTCAACATCCTACCTGCAGGCAGATCTAAAAATAAACTTTTCAATTTATCCACTACTTAGCACCGTCTAAGTGAACTCTATTTGCATACAACCCTATGTCTCTAGGTTCCAATCTAACATATCAATCACAAATCGGAGCAGTATACAAATAATCACAATGATAATTGAAATAAATAATAAGCGTAGAAATCACGTAACTTTTTATGAATGGGCCGTTGCCTTAATCTTGTATGGCCAATAAGTTAATAATAATGTAAGAAACTTTTATCTAATAAAAGTTTTTATAAAAAATAAATAAATCTAGGCTTGTATAAATTTTATTGAAGAAATTAGACTGATTAAAAACTAATTTAATTAGGTAAAAATATTAGAATAATTATCATGACCTTCGTAAGAGTCTTAAAGGTCATATGCAACATGTTTGAATGTCAAAAGTTGGATTCGGAAGGTCACGGGATTATTTTTAAATGAAGACGTTAAATAAAGTGGCTGAAAGGGAAGTAAATAAATAATAAATAATTTACTGATTAAAATATGCTGAGGTTAATGAGGTTTCATCTTTAGAGCGTCAGGAGTCTAAATAAAATTACTCGGGAATTAATAATAAAGTTTATAAGGTCGTAAAGTAATTTTGATTGGAAACACTTTAAAAATAATAATAAATAGTAAATTTAATAAAATAAATATGAAATTAGCAAGATATTATATTTGAGATGCGAGAAATCAAGGAAAAATAGTTTGGGTATTAAAAACGTTGCTTGGAAAGCCATAATTATTTTACGTTTGTAAACTTTGAAAGATAACTAATAAATAATTTAATAAATAGATAATTAAATAAAAAAAATATGACCTTAACAAGTTATGATTTTTGAGGTGTGAAAAGTCTAGGAAAAATACTTCGGGGGTTAAAAACGGTGTTCGGGAGGTCGCAAAATCGATTCGAAGCAAAACGTTCAAAACCACAAGGTTGGACCGAGTTGACCTTGCGTCTAGACCTTCTGCCGCAAGGTTGAACCTGTTTCTTGCGGTCCGCAGGTTGCGGCCGCAAGGTTCGGGACAATTTTGATTTTTTTCGTTTTTCTCACGGTTTTTGATGCATGGGTTCATTCGGGGCATAGGGTTAAGCATAAAAACAATAAATATACTTAGAGGAATGATTGGAATGAATTATAATACCTGAAATTGGATCGAATTGATTTAAATCGAAACTTGGAATTTGGAGAAGACAACTTCGGGTTTTTCGATTGAGAGACCTTGGGATCAAATTGGACGACTTTTGGTAATGCTAGGAGTTGTAGGAAGAGATTAGAATGGTCGGATTGTGTCTCGGTTGGTTTTTGAACACAAACCCACTTTTCTCTCTCTTTCTTTCTCTCTCTTGAACTCCATGGATTGGTGCTTTGTTTCCTTCGGATTTTCTCTCTATTTTGATTCAGAGAAGGGTGGAGGGTGTAGGGATGTGTTCGTGGGTTAATGGGGAGGGGTTTATATAGGAGAATTTTGAAGAGGTTTACAAAATTGTATTAAATAAGGATTCTATTTCTTAGGCTTCAAGATGGACGGGATAGGGACGATTATATGGTCCGGGAGGAAATCGAGATCGAGTAGGAGAGGGAGAGGCAGGAGGAGGAGAGGTGGAACTCTTAACTCTTTCTAATTGTTTATAATCAGGGCCGGCCCCGGGGTAAGCCCCGCAAGCTCTCGGGCTTGGGCAACCCCCGGACTGGGGCAACCAAAAAAAAAAAAATTTAAGTTAGGTATAAATGTTAAAAAGTTTCACAAAATCAGCAGAAAAGAAATGGTTTGGTGTAGCGGCCACTACATACTATAAAGGCTCTGGCTAGCGAAGTTCGAACTCGGGGATCACTTCTTTCCTTTCCTACCGGTTCTTTTTATGTTTTCCTCCCCAGACCCTACAATAATAGGAAAATAATATTACTAAATTACTATGTTGAAATTTTTTTAATTGTTCTTACATTTGATTAAAGAAAAAGTTAAGTTAATTAACACGGTTTTTGTTTTTACCTTCAAACAACTATTTCGAAAGAGAGATTAATTAGTTTGGTTATGATCTTAATTGAAAATGAGGCGCCGTTTCACTAAAAGCATTTTTTGAGACTTTGGGCTTTTTTAAACTTTTTACGCTTTCCGAGATGAGCTATTCTTGTCACATATATGATATATCAACTAAAAAGCCCAAAAAGCCAAATAATAAAAATTTAGCGGAACAGTCCCCGAGTTCTTGGATATGTAGAATACGACATGCAACTGAATTGACAAATTTGCTTCAAAAAATGCAAGGAAAAGTTATTTTCTTCGAATCGGATCGTGCTAATTATAAAGTACCATAACTGGAGTTATATTACGATGTTGATTTTTTTGATGTTATTCGAGCTAAAGGAACATTGAAATTAAATTTGATGTTATTTTTTGTACTTGTATTTTTTTTTTTTTTATGACTTAATAGTAGGTGGGCAACAAAGCATGAAGTTGGGCTTGGCAACCCAAATATCGGGGCCGGCACTGTTTATAATTGCATGCAAAGTAAAAAAAAAAAGAATAAGATAAGATAAAATAATTATATTTGTATATATATTAAGGAAAAGATTATAATATTTTTTTATGATATTGTTAATGCTATTAATAATATTAACTCTATTACAAAAAAAAATAGGGTCGAAAATCCGGGTCGTTACAGGTGTGGAGCTACGGTGGTGATGGAGGAAACCGGCTGGTGGCGATTGGTGAAGATGCCGGCCTCTCTCTCTCTCTGCCAATATGGGAGAAGAAGTTGTCTGGGAAAAATAAAAAGGAAGAAGGGGTAATAAAAAATATGGGTTTGATTTACCTGGAGAGTTTTACATAATGGGTAAAAGTGAGTTGTTGAATGGAGAGGGTTTTAGAGAGGAAATTAAGTGATTTGTCTCCTGCCGAAATTTTGAAGGATTAGAAAGGGCCGGGTTAAAAAAAAATGCTCCGGTCCAACACATATACGCACTAAGAAAATTACTCGCCGGACACGCGTGTATACGACCAATTATGGAATAAATTTTTTGTGTGACGACATAAATACTTTTCCGCATTAAATCAGAATTTTAGCAAGACGTGGGTATTTTATGACTCCAAATGGTGAATTTTGTTGTCTTAATATAGATATTTTATGATGAATTACATGGTATGGGGGACTTTTTTGAATTATAATTTTATATAATTATTATATATATTGTAGTTGCGATAAATTCGAAACAGTACCCAGTATTTGACCAGTATCAGTATGTACCATACTAGTAGGAAAACCAGTACCTTGACCGGTATGATATTCAGAACATTGGTTTTGGTAGGCCACAGTGCTGGTGGTATCAGCATTTCGGTAGCTATGGAAAGGTTTCCGGAGAAAGTTTCGGTTGGTGCGTTTGTCGCTTCTTTTATGCATGGTCCTGACCTCAATCTTGCTACTGTGTATCGCAAGGTCCCCCTTTTCTCTTTCCCTCTCTGCCATGCCGTGTGCTTCTAACTCTGTACCGTTATTGTTAGAGAATCTTGCTTTTTTTGGTTTCGCTTTCGCTTTGTACTTTGTACCAGATATTTGGATTGTATCACAGTTCCTTGTGAAAATCATAATCCTGCACATGAGTTTATTATTATATATATGCTGTGTAGTTCTCTGGAGTGGAGTCTTTGTTGGACACCCGGCATAGGTACGACGAAGGGCAGGACAAACCTCCAACTTCCTTCCTATGGGGCCCCAAGCATATGCAATCCAAGTTGTATAACCTATCACCACCTGAGGTATGTATTCTCATGTATATATATCTCCGGAAAGTAATACGTTTACAATTTTCTTAATAAATGTTACTCTTGCTGATAAAAAACATGTGTAAAATATATGATGGCAAAATTGTATTCATTTGAAGCGGATGGTGTTTGTCCGGGATTGGAACTCGATAGACTCATCTTTCACATTAGGGACATAAGATTCTTCTCTTTCCCTATTTCTTCTATTTTTATGAGGTTTTTCTTTGTTTGCGATTGAAATGTACGTAGGATTTGACTCTTGCGACCATGTTGGTGAGACCACATCCCTTGTATCATCATGATGAGGCCGGACTGGTAAATGACACTGCACTGACGAAGGAGAACTACGGGTCAGTCCGTCGAGTTTATGTCGTGGTCGAAGACGACTGTATGGTAAAGGAAGAATTCCAGAGATGGCTGATAGAAAATAATCCCGCGGATGAGGTGAAGGTCATCTCCAGTGCGGATCACATGGTCATGTTCTCTAAGCCTCAAGAACTGAGCTCTTGCCTGCTGGAGTTAGCTGAAAAAAAGCCGTAAGCATCACGACCAAGTCAGATGAAATTTCTATTGTCCCTATATATATGTGTGTGTGTGAAACATTTTTTAAAACGCCAATAACTGGTTTGATGAAACGATATACAGACATCATATATTGGAAAATTACGGAGTAATCTTTTTACTTTAGCCATTATGATACGGCGTGGGTTGATATTAATTACGCGTCGTAAAAAGATTGTTTTTTTGCTAATCGAGAACTTGAAATGATTGATTCTTACGGAAGATAATTTTGTTTTTATTTCGAACAAGGGAGAATTGACCATGACTAATTAACATTTTTTTTTCATGGCAAACGAAATATTTTATATAACTCAAAAGGGGTACATCAAGGAGAAAAGCAAAAAAGCATAAACAAGTTTAACTGCGTAAAAGAAAATAGAAACACTCATCTAACCAACAATTGGATGAAAAGAAACACCTCAAAGCTACATACATTTTCACTTTTCGAATACCATCTAAATAACCCTTAAATCCTCCACTGTGTAGATCTTAATATCAAACTTTGTTTTTAACCACATCGCTACTCTGATTTGATTAGATCCCCTACTTTCCACATCCAAGACAAATTAACATTAACAAGCACTTCCTGTTTGTAAACCTTACGTGAGTGTATGGTGGTGATGGGAATTGAAACACCAGGTGAAAGTGTTCATAAATTTTTTTTTTTCCCGATCAAAAAACGAGACATTCGCCTCGTTCTCAACTTGTCCTGGTCAGTGTTAACCCAACCGAACATGTAAGTAGGGATAAAAAGTGAGTTGGACCTACCTCAGAGTCCCGTGACACCATACATATTCTACCCAACAAGAAAAGTTGGATTAATGAACCAGGACCACAAGTCCGTTTCAAAACACCTTATTAAAAAATAAGTATTTATTTCACATTTTCAAACTCAAAAATAATGTAAATAAAAAATAATTTTTCAATTTTTTTTACACTGTATTAAAGATCTCAAATTTTTTTTTAGATTTCAATAAGTCTATTATTTTTTAACTTGAAATTATCTTCTTAAAAAATAGTACTTATTTCGGGTTCCGGAACGGAGCCTAGCGCCGTTCAAAACAAAAGAACCATGACCAGTTATTAATGCTGATCAATTTGTCTGAATTTTCGTACAAGTTTATCGAATTTAAGCTTTGGATCGAATAATACGCCGATTAAACGGATCAACGGCACGATGGCATCACAACAGGCAGAAATACATCCAAATTAGCTTTTGCACTCTTTTGTGAATAGTGGTAACTATGTTCGCGAAGAACTGTAGGCATAGATACCAAATCAATGAGAAATGGAGATAAAGTATACCAAACAAATTGATATAAAATTACTACAACTTTTTCTTGCAGGGGAAATGTAGAATAAGAGAAGAAATTGACCAAGGAAACTTTCACATCATTTATCTGTAACTCTTGGATATGTTCCACTAATTAAAATAAATATTTATTTTTTGAATTAAAGGTAATATATTTTGAAAGAATGATCTGTTTCGTAAAGCAAAAAATAAGTACTTAAAAAATAAGAATCTTAGTGGAACAAGGCCTAAGACCTGTGTATTTTGACCATGAAGTTGGATGGAGGTAGTCCGGGTGGGACTCGGTAGACTCAATTTATCGCATGCATTAGGGACCAAAATATCCCTTTGCTAATACTTAGGGGACCAACAGTAAATTAAGTTAAGCTGTTGGATTCAAATTCCTAACAAATACAGAAATATATGGACATAGGATTCTTCCCTCTTTCCGTAATTCTTCTCTGTTTATGAGTTTTTCTTCGCTTGTGACTGAAACGGACACAGGATTTGACTCTTGCGATCATGTTGGTGAGGCCATATCCCTTTTATCATCACGATAAGGTGGGACAAGTAAACGACACTGCACTGATGAATGAGAAACACGGGTCGGTCTGTCGGGTTTATGTCGTGGTCGAAGAGGACTATACGATAAAGGAAGAATTCCAGAGATGGTTGATAGAAAATAATCCCACGGATGAGGTGAAGGCATCTCTGGTGCGGATCACATGGTCATGTTCTCTAAGCCTCAAGAATTGAGCTCTTGCCTGCTAGGGTTAGCTGAAAAATAGCCGTAAGCATCACGACCAAGTCAGATGAA
>BPLS01023880.1:0-15045 GCA_019656275.1 Rhododendron kiyosumense
ATAAAAATGAGGATATCCATGGGTACATATATGTATATGTATGTGTGCGTGTGGATGGATGGATGGATGTAATGGCATTTTCTTTTTAAGTGGGACGAAGATGACATATTGGAGAGAGAGAGAGAGATGCAATCAGGGAGGAGGAAATGGGTCTCCTCTTGTACCTGGTACAAGAGAGAGAGAGAGAGATGCAATCAGGGAGGAGGAAATGGGTCTCCTTTGTACTCGGTTGTACCAGATTTTGCAGAGCATGAGGGTACTATAGTCAGATTGCATAACCTGTCGTGGCAGAAGAAAAATGCTTCGTGGCTTTATCATTTTCCATAAAATAACTAATGGGCGGTGCATTTGATGTTAAGTGGGTCCCCATTACAACATGTGCCAACCACCATTATCCCCACAACATAAGTATATGCGGTCTATAATTATTAAACATTATGTGGAGATAATTTTGTTTAAAAGGGGCTTGTCTAGAATAACTACGGGCTTTATTTTAATGACCTCGTTTGTAATTATTTATTTAATTTAATTTTTTTTTTTGTATTCAGTGTCTAGGGAAAAAAATAGTGTATGGTAATTACCAGTCACATTACTTATTATGATTGAAAAATACTAGCGGGCCTTAATAGATAGTAGCATTATAATCTAGCAAAGTGTATAAAAATCTATGAATATATAAATATGTGACTTTTAAATTGCAATATTTGATTTTTCAAGAAGAATAAGGGTCTATGGTAATTGAGTTAAGCTGCTAATTAATTTTTAATAGATGATTTGTGGGTCAAACCATATAATGTACAGTAACAAATAGAAAATTCTCGAAATTACTAGAAATCAGTGCATGGGATCGGACTGTATTAGGTTTAAACAATATAGTGCTAAAAAAAATTAGTCAATGCCCTTAGGGCACAAAGTAGCAATGCCCAAGAGATAGGCTCATTTTGTTTGGTTCTCCTCTCAGAAATACGGAGTAATTTCTCCAAAATTTTTGACTGTTTCGTCATCAGTGTTTTTTCGTCTTTAGTGATTTTTTGTCAAATTTTTTTTACTTATTTTTTACTTTTTGGATGTACATAGCGTATCTCTATTCAAAAAGTAAAAGAATTTGTCAAAATGTTAAAAAAATTTACTAAAGACGAAAAAATATGTAAATCTATAGAACTTTTTTATCTCAAAATTACAAATCAAACACAGTGAGCATAATTACTTCGTTAGTGGACGATATATTTTTTTTCCAATAAAAAAAGAAAGTAAAGACAAGCTTATTTCAATTTGGTAAGTAATATTACACAAATGAAATGAATATGCTATAGACTGTTCTAGATATCTGCCGGGGACATTGTCTTCAACACAAGATATAAGAATTGAACCCTCACTTAAGGTCCTCACAGGAAGTTATTGGTATATCAGTCCCCTTGTTACGATTACGAGGAATCCCTTACTTAGATTAAGTATGGACCTCATAAATTCCGATCGAATGTTGATAGTCGATTCGAACCGTTCAATATGATCAATTTGTGATTTTAAGGGTCTACAAGAGAAATTAGTGAAAAATATGATCGGAAAGTGCTTCATCCGAGCATTTCTTATTGAACGATTCAATAAAAAACTGCTTGAAACAAGCACTCTCCGGTCATATTGTTTGCTGATTTCTCGCGGGGACCCTTAGAATCAGAAAGTGCTTCATCCGAACATTTTTTATTGAACAATTCAATAAAAAACTGCTTAAAACAAGCACTCTTCGGTCATATTTTTTGCTAATTTTTCGCAAGGACCCTTAGAATCACATTCTGCACACATTAAACGGTTCGAATCATTAAAATTCGATCGAAAAAATGAGGTCTACACTTAAGGTCCTCAGAGGAAGTGATTTGTGTGTGTGTATATATATAGGGAGAGTTTCAAATGAGGACCTCTTAAAATGCGGACTCCCCTTTTACGATTGAATTTTGATGATCCGAACCGCTCAATATATTCAAAACGTGATTTTAAGGGTATCCATAAGAAATCGGCAAAAAAATGACAGGGAAGGGTTTGATTTGAGCATTTTTTTATTGATTCGTTTAATAAAAAATTGTTCGGATGAAGCCCTTCCCGGTTCTTTTTGTTTTTTTTTTGCTGATTTCTGGCGAATATTCTTAAAATCACGTTTTGATCATATTGAGCGGTTTGGATTAACGAAATTCAATCGAAAAAATGGAGAAATAGAAATGTTCGCATTGCAACTAAAATGAGAACATTCTCATTTGAAACAGACATTCTCATTTGAACCGTTCAATACATGTTAAGGTTCCATCACATCAGTGGCGTAGCCAGAAAATCGCACCAGTGGGGGCACAATTCATACACGCAGCTTTATTGTGAAAAACAGAAAATTTTCTATCTCCTTTTTACGACTTGACATGCCTTGATTTTTCTTTTGCACTATTTATTCAAGACTTATTTTCTATTTAAAAAGTGTTTAGCTATTAGATAATATTAAAATAACAAGGAAAAAAAATAAAAATATCATATCTTGCAGATAAATTTATAAGTTCCCTAGTGGTCTAAATGAATCATCTTCAAATACAAAAAAGAGACATCTTATTAAACGATTTAAGAAGAAAAATAAAGAAATAGGGGAAATGACGAAAAGGAGCGTCACTTGATTTGCATTTTCAGATAAGACAATAATCCATACTTATAATTCCTTGAACACGTGGTGGTTTGGAGGCGAATGTTCAGTGAATGAAGGCTTCCTTATGAGTAATTAATTATTTAGTGATTAAGGGACCTTACTAAGTTGTGCCCTAACACCATTCTCCATCACATATTTATATTGGATTCATAGTATTTATTCTTGAGTCTCACACGAATATGTGTTGGAAAAGAACATATTGAGACACCATCTGGCGATGCCCTCAATGATTTTTCCTTTTTCAAACGTGATACACTAAAACTTCTAAGGTTTTTTTTACAAATGCAAAAAAAAAAAGAAGAAACAAATCCATCCAGTGGGGGCCTGTGCCCCCACTGGGCCTTAACTGCCTCCGCCGCTGCCCATGCAAGTAGCCACACGCTACCCAATACCCCTCTAACATTGCACATTTCTCTGGATTTGAGGTATGGATTCCGAAAAAATGTGTGATGATGAGTGTAATCCAAGTTTAGCTTGAGTGTTTACGCTAGTGATTAACTTATGCAACATAATTTTTTAATTTTGTTCTTATTTAATTTTTTTTTTGTTTATTAGTTTTACGCCAAATTTTTATGTGATATGGATTCATTTCAACGAAAGGAATTGAAAAAGTAAAAAATTACTATGACTTTTACACAAGTGTTTTGGATTTTTTTTTGGATATTTTTCAAAATACTTGTTTAAAAGTTATATTTTTTACTTTTTTGATTTCTCTTGTCGAGACAAACTCATATCAGATAAAAATTTGGCGTAAAATTAACAAACGCAAAAAAAAAAATTGAATAAAGACCACCAAAAAATTATAGTGCATAAGTTAATCACCAGCGTGAACGGAACGAATAACATGGTATCTCTCAAGTCTCTAACCCTAAAATATGAAGTACTCATGATATGGGAGGCAGAGCCCATCCCCAACTGAAACAACTGCTACCTACTGAAACCCCTCATTTTGCTACCATTACCACCGTATGATTTAAAGTTATAGCCACTCGTCGGTAAATGACATCATGAGAGAGAGAGAGAGAGAGAGAGAGAGAGAGAGAGAGAGATGGTGATTCTGCCAATTTATTGCATTGTGCAGCTTGTTGGTTGCTTATACGTTTGGCGTGGTGGGGGCTATACGTTTCCCAATCCGAGTTTCTTCTACCAACTCAGTGCCCGACCCATCCCTTGGTGGGCTGAAACAAACGGGTAGAAACTCGTCCGATTCGCAATGGAACGTGGTCTTCGCAAAATGCTTCACCAGTGCCTCTTTTCCCTTCAAAGAACAACAAAGTTTAATTATTTACTACCACCAAAAAAAAAGTTTGTGCAAAAACAATTATTACAACACTTGCACACTTGTTTCAATGTAGTATATGAATATATGGGTATCCTAAAAGAGAGTAAATTCTTTACATCGCGCCACGTTGTAAAATAGTGGTCCCAATCAATAGAACATAGCGACGAGACGCAATATAATTGATTTAGAGAGAACAAATATTTATACCGATGATGTAGAGAATTTATTCTCATTCTAAAATAAAAGTACAAGTTAAGAGCATAAAAAGGATCTAGGAGATTTTGGAGCAATGAGTAGAGATAGAAAGACAGAAAGATATGAATAGTAATTAGAGAAATTTATTTAAAACCGTGCAGTGAAGGAGTAAGATTAAATCCACACTTTCGAGTTTTTATGAAATGATTTTAATAAATTGAAGAATTAATCTCTAGATATTGTTGCTGAAATTAACAACATCCAATGACAAAACAATAACATTATCGCACAATATCATTTATCATAAGGTGTTGTGCTAATGAAGATTATTTTCGAATTATAGTTGAAATTTTGTAATTTTTTTTTATAAAAACTATAAAAAACATGTAAACATAATCTAAATACTCCCTCTGTCCCTATTTAATTGTCCACTATGATTTTGTGTGCATTTTTTCAACGGCGTATATCTCTTAATGTATATTATGTTTTATATATTTGAAATTATTGTCTTATAGAAAAAATTGAGTAATTAACCTATGTGGAAGATTCAAAATAAATACGCAACGGAAAATTACTTATCTTCTGCCATGGTGTTTAAGTCTTGAGAAGTCCGAAAACCGTTTCGAACTTGAACCAATATGTTTCGCCAAACAAACTCTCACTGATTGATTTTGGGAAGCAATGGGTAAAATTTCCAATCTAATCTATGGAGTATAAATGTTTTTCACACTTGTAACTTGATGATAATTCCAGATCTTTATATAGATAGATTGGAATATTTTCTCAATGGACACAACCCTTCATACTTCCTTCCATCAAAAAAGTAATAAGACACTTATTTATTAATAAACTAATAGTTGCAACCTTACACATGAATGGTCACTAAACTCATTCATGAATAGTCACCTTGTTTATTCATGAATAGCAGCCAACTATTTAGGCAATATTTCATTTAAATCTAATACCCATATTTTACTTATGAACATAAATACTATAAAATATAAATATGATAGATGTGGCATGTGAGCCACATAAATAAATTTCAACATTGAAATCTATCAAATAAGCTCCATATTATACATTTTTAATAATATATATTGAAATATATAAGCTATTAAAAATACATACAAAATTACAGTGAACAATTAAATAAGAACGAAAAATTACGTGTGACTGGAGCCTCACACGGCCCCACAATAGTCTGCCATTGAAACCGTGCACAGAGCCACAGAGGGAGGAAACCAATCCCTTCAGATGTCAAATTCTAAAGTTTATTTCTCTTCCAGTTATGAGTTTGCTACAGTAGTAGTACTTTACAAGAAGATGACTAATTTCCACAATTTTTTATTACCCGAAAAATTTCTAATGTTAATTGGTACATCCAACTTAAAATTTCTGTCTATCCCCGTAAATATACTCCAGTATATATGTATGTATTTCTACCTACCTCTATGTATTATATTAATCCTATTTAATTTGCAGTTGGTATATAGATACGTAGGGTTATGATGACCTAATTTGTACAATCATGAGTAGCAGCTAGCCATGCATATATATATAGAGAGAGAGAGAGAGAGAGAGAGAGAGAGAGAAGAGAAAGAGAGAGAGTACCCCATATATATATATACGTACGATACCTGGATCCTAGCACAGACTATCTCGCGGGTCTTGGGGTATTGGAACAAGTCCCAAGTCTTTCTATTGCACGCTCTCAAGAACTTCCACACTGCTCTTGCTTCTGTGAAATTTACAAACGCAAACCCCCTGCTACACCCAGTACTGCATGCAAAACCAAATACTCCTATTACAGTAGTAAGTACTACTTAGTAGAAGTAATTCAACACCCAACACTAATACTGTAATTAGAAGGAAGAAAATTAAACCTAATAAGTTAGTAATAAAATCTCAAATCTTTTATGCTTTGTTTGAATTGGAATTTGAAAAAAATTTTGAAAAATTATAGGGACAATAAGTAGAGAAAGATAGAAAGAGAAATAGTAAAAATAGAAAGAATCTAGGAAGAATCTAGGGGTATTTTTTGAAAAATTCTTTTTAAGTTGCAAAAGGAACAAGGCATATAATTAGTACCTGAAATCAATAGGCAAATACATAAAATTGAAAGCCGAGACCGTATCATCTTCTTCTTCCTCCGAATTCTCCTTCCTCTTTTGATTCTCTAACAAACAGTGCTCATCAAGGAACTTCAACAGCATCTTCCCACTTTCAAAATTAAAATAAAATATATATTCCAAAAAAAAAATTACTCCTAATTAGTTCCAAGAATTCACTCATAATATATATACTACATATAGTTACATACATGTAATGATCATAACCCAAGAAAAGGTTCCTCAAAATATATTACTACTATTAAATTCTACATACACCCATTTGATTCTGGTCATAACCCATATCATGCATGTAAAAGTACTGTACTGGTTTTTTAATTTACACACTTTTAATTCAAAAAAAAGAAGAAGAAGAAGTACTTAGGAGTGTTTAAGTACTTAATTGAATATTTTAGTGGTGGAACACAAGCCCTTGAGTACTTAAAGAAAGAAGAATAACATACTTGAAGAGTTTGGGAATGTTCTTGATCATGACAGTAGTTTTCTCTTCACAATGTGAGAGAGGTAACACCTCATACTTCTTTAACATTGACCCCCTCCTCCTTCTTTCCCACTTTCTACTACTACTAGCCCTAAAATTGGGCTCCTTTTGGTGGTGTTGTGATGATCTAAACCCACTAATAGTACTAGGCCTCCTCCTTGGAGCTTCGATTGTCACCGTTTCAGGGCCCACAATCGGTGGAGGTTCAACCACCTGTGGCAGCGGAGGCGGTGGATGGATGGGGTAGGGGGTGGTGTAAAGAGGTGATTGGGGGTGGAGTAGTGGGGATTGGGAGGCGGTGGGAGAGAAAGAAGGCGGCTGCGGCGGCAGTGGTGGTGGAGATGAGAAAGGGAAGTGGTGGAAGTGGTGGATGTGTGACGGTAGTGGTGGGAAGTTTGTGAAAGGGGTTTGAGTTGTATAGGACAGCGGTATGTACGCCGGTGCTCGTGGGTTCAAACCCCTGGAGCCAGCCATGGAAGAGGGGGGGGGGGGGGGTTGTTGCTGGAGTTGAGCAGCCCACTGGACAGTGAGCTTTTAGATTTGTACCACGTATCTTTGCAAATAAGAACTTCCTTTTCATGGAGGGATTACGGGTGGATATTTCAAGAGTATTCAGTTGTATAGGGGCACCGTTACAATCTCGAGCACTATTATTCTTCACATATTTTTGTACAGTAGTAATTAATTACTACTACTAGTATATATTTAGCACTAAACTTTACAAAAACATATACCTCTCCGTTCCATATTCATATGGAGAGTTTTCTACAAAAGTCGTGCAAAATACAAATAGAAAAAATCAATTATTTTTGTGTATAATTTTTTACACCAAATTAAACTACTAATCAATATCTTTAATATGATGCAAAAAAAATTTAAAAATTATACACAGAACTAATTTATTTTTTAATTTAAAAAAATGACAAAAGAAAAAATATAAGACTCATTATAAAATGGAGAAAAAATAATGAATAAAAGAATTTAATTAAAGTACAACACGAAACGGTGCTCAAAACCAGCGAATAATTTTCCTATTTCATGCTCCTCCTCCATCACCAATCATGTCATCCATGTAACATCATGTCCTGTCCTCCTAGAAGAGGGTTTGGTACAAGGCATAAAAAGGTGCTTAATCGAACACTGTTGTAAATTTCCTCTTTTCAGTTCATTCGGAACGTGGTGGAAGGTTGAAACCTCACTGTCAATTTTTTTTCCGCCTTTGGGTACATTTGGTCGATCGGTAACTTCTGGAAACTTATTTAATAGTCCCTTGAGTGCCATGTAACATGTCTTACGTCGTGTTCACGGTCAATAAATTATCGTTACCCATACTAAGTGGGTCAATTATTGTCTCCCAACCACTCAACAAGAGAGGATCGTTGACTATACGTCACTCATAAAAAAATTTGCTACGTGATTAATTGGAAGCACCACGTGAACATGTCACATGATAGTCTAGTCTAGGACTATTGAATAATTACTCTTTAACTTCTTTGGTATGTGAAAAAAGAGAAGTGCAAAAAATAATCAACACCCATAGTTACACAAACACAATTCTACATACACTAACAATTAATGCACATGAAGCCCACGTACATTGCACGCTTATACAAGCATCTTTGCACGTATTGTAGTGCACGTAAAACCCACACACTGTATTGTGAGTGACTATGCAAGTGCGTTTGTGTAAGTGTGTGCAGCCTTTGCTTTTTTAGTGAAAAATCTAAAACACATAAGGTGGACTTCTTTGTCTCTCTTTTATTAGTGTGTACGTATTATCATGTCGTACCTGTTAAATTTATCGTTACGTAATTTATTGTGAACAACTAAACAACGTAACATGATACTCCCAATGAATTGAATAATTACCATGTTTGGTTGCATGATGATAGTAGTTGTAGTATCACAAAATCAACCTCGCTTAGGCAACAACGCAACATGATACTCTTAGTGTGTTGAATAAATTAACGTTGATGTGTCGACATTGACAACAATAAATTCTACGCCACTTAGTTAATTTCTTAATTATATAAAACACATAAGGTGGACCTCTTTGTCTCTCTTTTATTTAGTATATATGTATTCTCATGTCTTACCTGTTAAATTTATCGTTATGTAATTTATTGTGACCAACGTAACATGCATGATGCTCCCAGTGTATTGAATAATTACCATGTTTTGATTGCATGATGATAATAGTTGTGGTATTACAAAATCCACTTCACGTAGGCAACAACGCAGCATGAATAAACGTGAATAACCGTTGATGTGTCTACATTGGCAACAATAAATTCCACTCCACTTAGTTAAGTGCGTAATTATATAATTAGCTCATAAATAGTTTTATGGACTAGGTAAACTATTAATTAGTTGGAAAAAAAATTATTAACAATAGTTTTAGTTAATATATATTCAAAAAATTTAATTAAAGTATCATTTAGTTGGGAGGATTTCACTCTTGAATGGAAGGTTGGCCGAAATTAAATGACGCCTTATTATTTGGTAAAAATTGACTAATATTCCAATAACCTGGCCAATGCAAGGTAAACAAACACCCAAATGCTAGTAAACGATGATGATCATTAAAGTTTTTGGATGATAGATACCGAAAATTTGTTGTAAAAAAAAACATGATTGAAAGTATAATCAGAATTTCAAAAATTTATGCAAAGGTGATATTTGTATTATATATTTCAGTTCATTTTTTTTATAAATGCTATTTGACAGAGTCCATTCTATACCAAATGTATTAATAGGTTGGCCAAAAAGACCATAGTGGATGCTCTAAGGTTGTTAATAAGATAAACTTTTTCAAAATAATTTTGTTAGTCTCTTATATATAGTTCAACATATTTCTAGTACTTTCTTAGACAGTTCTTACATAAACTAATTCATCTGTTCAATCTTACGAAGAGTTTAATAAATTGGTTGCAGTATTTTCCTAATTATAGAGTGCTCCTGTAAAATACGAATCACCTTTCTATAACTTGTACCCGAATCCTGTTTCGTTAAGGTTTTTATTTTTTAGATACTTATTTTTCGCTTTACGAAACAGATCATTCTCTCACAAGACATCACTTTTACTTCATAACATATATAATTATACGGAGTGTGCATTGGAGCTCGAATGTGGGAGAGTTTTGAACTTTTGATATGATCAAATCAAACTTGACATCAGCACATTTTTCGTGGTGCCCGCTTCATGCGAAGGAAGGAAGGTCGATGATGGGATCTGGGAACGTGCGGCATGGCAAATTAGAGAATAAATTATATATATAGGTGGTGTAAATATTTGTTTCTTTTAAATAAATTATATCGCGTCACGTTATCAAAATAGTTGTCCCAATTAATAAAGCATTGCGATATTTTTGTTGTTGACCGGAGTGAGAAAAATTTTCAGGATTATAAGCAAGCTAATAAGGAAGCTAAGAAAGCCGTTAGGGATGCTAAGTTGAAAGCCTATGAGAATTTCTACGCTAGACTTGATGGTAAAGATGGAGAAAAAATTATTTATAAACTTGCTAAGATACGAGAAAGGAAAGCTAGAGACATTTCTCAAGTTAAGTGTATAAAAGATATTGATTCAGTGGTGTTGGTGAAAGACGAGGCGATCAAGGATATATGGAAGTCGTATTTCGATAAATTGTTAAACGAAAAACATGAAGGAGGCTTTGGTGGGGAGGAGGCGTATGTACCTGGGGAGAACGTAGAATATGAGTTTTATCGGAAAATACAAAAGTTCGAAGTGGTTAAAGCTTTGAAAAGGATGAAACTGGATAAAGCCATAGGACCAGATGGTATCCCTATTGAAGTGTGGAAAAGTCTAGGTGACTTGGGGGTGACTTGGTTGACGAAGTTGTTCAACAAGATTATTATGACTAGGAAGATGCCCGACGAATGGAGAAGGAGCACATTAATACCTATATATAAGAATAAAGGGGATATTCAAAACTGCAACAACTATAGAGGTATTAAATTGATGAGCCATACGATGAAGTTGTGGGAAAGAGTTATTGAGCATCGCCTGAGGATGGTGACTACGGTGTCAGAAAAACAGTTTGGGTTCATGCCAGGAAGATCCACCATGGAAGCTATCTACCTATTAAGGAGATTGGTAGAAAAACACAGAGCAAAGAAGAAGGATCTCCATATGGTTTTCATAGACTAAGAAAAGGCTTATGACACTACAACAAATATGACCTATTATAGCATTACTTTATAGCGTTTTTTAAGAAATGCTATGAAAAGGAACGAATTATAGCGTTCTGTGATGAGAAGCGGGGGAAAAACTGGCGCCTACAATGCTACAGCGTTCATTAAAGAATACAATAGCATTTCAATCTTTCCTCCGAAATAAGAGGCGTAAAAATGTAGATCTTTGTCTTCGTCGGCTTTGTAACCCTAGAAATTGGGTTTCGATCAAGCTCCTCCTCAGCGACGCCAAATCCGGTGAGGAGATCTTCAGGCCCAAGTGCGCTGATCAGTTCTACACCGTCGATAAGTGCTGGACACAAACAAGGTCTCTCTCTCTCTCTCTCTCTGAAAAACTTGATCTCCCCTCCGGCCCTCCCTCTTCTCCGCTGTTTGTGTATGGTGTGGGTGTGCATGTCGTGACACAGGAAAACGATTTTCTAAGCACCACTGGTCTCCGTCATTTTGGATTGGGAGAAGTTTCCAAAAATTAAGCCCAATTTCAAAGAACCCACGAGTAGCAACAGCACGCGACAAACACGGCAACTTGGTTACTTCTCTCTCTCTACATATACGGTAAAGTATAACTCCCAATTTCAGAAAACTCTAGATTTTTTCTAGGAAAGAAACCAGATTTGAAAACCCTTAATTGTTTCCAGAAATTAAGCCCAAAGTGTAAACCCAAGTTCTCCGTGCGGGAAAAGGACAGATTTTGGGTACGATAAGGATTTCGATGGATTGTACACGATTGGGAAGCTATTGGGACACGGTCAGTTTGGGTATACTTACGTGGCCACCGACAAGTCTAGCGGAGATCGTGTTGCTGTCAAGAGAATTGAGAAGAATAAGGTAATTTTCTGAAAATTTTGAATTGGGTTATTTTCTCTCCTTTTCCCCGAATTGGGTTTTGTTTGTCTGATGCCTTTTGTGTTTTCCAAATTGTTTTTTGGTTTTTCCATGGCATGCTCTAATCTGTGGGGAATTGGGTTGATCTTGAGTTTTCTCCGTGTGGCATGATCTCCATGTGGAGGAACTTCAATAAATCACTGGTTTAGCAACTCATTGGCTGCTGCTGAATCATGGGAAATTTTGATGTTTCTGATAATTGGTGTTAGATAATTTAGATTGGAAGATCTTGAAAGGGTCTTTAGGCTTTTCAATAAGAATTGCCCAGCTTCCTTTTAAGGGCTTCATAAGCACCTACTCATTTGATGGAGAAGAATTTTTGGATAGGTTTTTTTTTTTTTGCTATCTTTTGACCGGCGGGTCGTTATCCTGTGAGTGGTTCTAAGATTTTGGTTCTGATGCTAAATTTTCGTATGTTGGCAAAGAATAAACCTAATTCTTGGCCAGATTATCAGATTAAGGTAGACATGGGTAGGTTTGCTATATCTAGAATTAAACGATTGTTCTATGCCTTAACAGTTTAAGGAAAGGGTTTTGCTTGAAGTGGTTGCTAACTTGCTACTTTATAATGGACCTTTCCCAATATTTGGTTCATCAATTTTTTGAAGGAAAATGGATGGAAAGGTTTAAGTAAAGCAAAAGACAAGTGGATCATGATATGAAGAAGCTAATTTTCCTTTGGTGATTTTCTTTTCGTTTTGCCTTTTCTTCCTTTCTCCTTAAATTCCTCCGCATATCCAAAATCCAAACACGTCCTGTATGTATTTATAGTTGATTTCTGGAGTATCACCCTCGAGAAGACTGGTTTATTATGGTTCTGTCATATCAAAAAACTACAATTTCGGGTTTCCTAGGCTTCTATTGACTGTGGGGCTTGTGATGGTAGCTTGCTTCTTATGATTGTGCTTAACCATCTTCATGCAATGGTTGCTTCAAAAAGAGAAACCTAGGTAATTTGGTTGCTTATTGAGTAGTATATGGTACTCTACTACTTTAATTGTGGGATCTTAGTTTGAATTAAAAGCATAAAGACTAGTTATGTGAAATCCAAATCTTTTAGAAATGTTTTATCTGGTATGTTTAATTTAGCTGCTATATGTTACACTGTTTGGTTGCAGATGATTCTTCCGATAGCTGTTGAGGATGTTAAGTGAGAGGTCAAAATATTGCAAGCCTGAGGTGGCCACGAGAATATTGTTCAGTTCTATAATGCATTTGAGGATGATTCTTATGTGTATATAGTCATGGAGTAAGTTTTTTGAGTTTCTCTTTTCCCTTTTTTAGACCTCTGGTTTTTGTAATTTTAAAAAAGGGAAAAAATGTTTGAATTAGTCTATGGTCCTCTGCTTCCCCACTTAATATATGTATTCTTGTCACTCCAAGGGGTATACTACTGTTGAAAAATTGAAACAAAAACTTTTTTTTTTTGTGTACATGTAAGTTATGTGATGATAGATAACCTCATTACTCTTATGCTTCTGCTGCGTACATATGGTTGCTCCCTACAACAAATATAGCTTTTACCTTGGTATTAAGTTTTTTTTTTTCCTTTTACGAAGTGCTCAATACTTAGAAATCTCTTGGTAGGTTCCAGTGTTCCACATTGCTTTTCGACTGAATGTGTATAAGAGTAAATTATTTAGTGTTTTCTTAGTTCAGTTATTGTCGCATTGTTGTGGGGCTGTTTTACCTAGCTCTGACATTTATTTTGTTCAAAGTTCCTAGAAGTTGAATAGAGTTACTAGCTTTTACAATCTAACTACAAGCTTATAAGTGGTGGCCGTCAAATGTTGCTCAGGTTTCTCTTTTTAGGTCTGTCTCATCTTTTTGCTCTCTAATGTTTCTGTGTCCTATTGGTGCTTATGATCTCTACTCATTAGGATTATTACTACACTGAAATTTATGTAGAGAAAACCGCAACGCTAATAATAATGCCAGTGTATGAATTTCCTCGATTTCCTCAATTGTGTAGGGATCGGTTGAATTCAATTTGGCTACATATGTGTGAAACTTCTTCTTTTTCTGAACTCTTACTTTCTGGCCCAGCTTTAAAAATTCTTAAAGCACAGCTTTCTTTTTCCCTTGTACCATTCTTTACATTCATAGAATTCAGTTAAGACAAGGCACATGTTTAAAAGTTCATCGATCATTTGCAAAGATGCTCCCTTCTAAGTTGTTGCATATCATGTGTAATGGGAGGCAGAGGGTGATTGATTCTTTTCGGTACAGATTTGAGTTCTTCTGTTCTCTACTTTCATTTGTTTTCAGAAACATGGAATTGTAGCACAAATATTCTCCAACGTGACCTATGTTTAGTTGCTTTTGAAAACAGAACATATTAATATTGTGCCATCTTATTCATGTGTCCATGAAGTTCCGGATCATGCCCCCTGATTTTAAGCTACTGTCAACTTCAATGGAGACACTTTTGAGAGCACTACATTCTACTCTACCTTTAGGCCAGCAGAACATGCTGCTGCAGAGAGCTCTAAACAACTTGCAAACAGAGGGCCTTGCTAAGGCCCTAGCTTCAAAAGTTTTGTTACACATAATCTGACACATTAGCCACTTTTTTTTTCTTTCTATAAGTGTATATGCCTTTTCTCACCTGCTCTTGTCTTAAATTATTGAAGGATGGCCTACTATCGAAACTGAAGAGAGTAAGTGCAGAATAATAACACCACAAGAATGGTATTTGACCACATCTGTGAAAAGCAAATAGCTTCCCGTCATTGGCTACATCAAGTAATGCTTTCTCCCTGTCATCTGAGGCCTTGCTCCGTATCAGAAAACGGACTCGTTAGAAGCAGCTTGAACAGAGATATGCCATTGAAGTGATGAGAGAAACAGAAAGCAATGCCTGAAGATTCTGCTACTGTGTATCCTCTTTCTTAGCTGAAGATTCTACCATTTATCTTTAAGGTATCTGCTAGAATATTATGGTATTCTAATTGCTGACACTACAATAAATTAGGCTTTTTATAGCATTAGGTGATAGCGTTTTTTCCCAAGCACTATCTGTTCAATAGCGTTTCTGACTTTGTTGTTTCCTATACTTTCAATAGAGTATTGGTTCAGTTGAGATACAAATTAATGGGGTGAGAGGAGTTATGTGTTGAACCAATTTCTTGCTACAAAAAAGGTTGAAATGGAGGAGGATAGGTAGAAATGGAAGATTGCAGAG